>QLOK01008896.1:0-32214 GCA_003313805.1 Tricholoma flavovirens
AATTATCTCCGGAAGAACTACATGTCGCGCTTGGTGTTGGCAGAAGACCCACCGGCTTTCGGGGGTATCCATCCACTCAAATATTCTCAGAATTATAACTATTTTATTTGAAGCTATATCTTAATTTTATCGAAAGTGATCGGCTTAGCCATTGGCATCACTACATATGGCCTTGCATCAGAAGAAAATAAATGCAGACTAAAGAATAAATTTCCTGAAGTGAGGACTCGATCATGCCAGGCATAGCCATGGCCCAACCCGACAAGTAAAATATACATAGTTAGCTTAGATGCAATATATTGAGTTGTACAAAACCTGTGAGATGGACATCTGCATGTAGCTGGTTGAAAATTCACTACTAAAAGTATGAAACTGCTAATGAAACTACACAAAGTGGATGAATAATTGCCTTTTCTTTCAGTCTGAAAAATTCCAACCTGGACAGGGTTTTTCTTTCCCTTGATTGGGTGAAAACCACCCATAATCGGAGGGAGTCTCATGGTTTGAATCACCCCAATTAGAAGATGGAAGTCATCCCCAGGGATGAATTCAACAGGGTATGAATATGGACAAATTTCGAAGTGTTTTCATCCTCTTAACTCATCCCTTTTGAGGGGGAATTTTCACAACTTTTATGGCAGGCTTTTCTGCAAAAACCAGATGCTTTTATAACTTTTATGGTATGTTTTTTCTCCAAAAACCAGATGCTTTTTATTCTTTTTCTTATTCTTTTTCAATAGCTATAAAGGATGAAAATTCTACCCAAAACAGATTACTTTCCTTCACCTCAGTGGCTGAAATACTGGATGATTTTCCACATCCATGGGCCTCACAGTGCAGTTGTAACCAGTTCAAACTTGTTTACGATGGTTTTCATATGTTTCCAAAACAAGTGAACCATTAACCAAACCTATGGTTTTGGTTAATCAATTTTTCAGAAACATTTCCTGGACTGAACCTTTAAACACTAACTGTAACAATGTTCCATCCTCCCATACACCAGGTTCTGCTCATTCCAATTCTTGTTGCTCTCAGTCTCCACTTCATCATTCTCCATCTTATGTCCTGGTTTCCCAGGGTTCTCAGTCTCAGTCTCATTCCTGTTCTCAGTCTTGTTCTTGCTCTCATCATTCTTGCTCTCATCATCCTCACTCTCATGATTCTCACTCTTGTCATCCACACTCTTGTGGTTCTTGCTCTTGTCTGTCTCAGTCTCATCAATCTCAGTCTCATTATTCCCAACCTCATCAATCAGGGTCCACATCTTGTTACTTTAATTGTGCTCCATCTTGTCCTTGCTCATCTCTAATTCCATCTCATCCTGGTTCACATCACATTGCTGTATCTCCCCCTCCCTCTGAATCTAGTGCTCCACTATTTATATGATCTCATCAATGAATGTGTAAGTGATATGTTGATTTTTTGCAAGTTTGTAATTGAGGGTGTTTTCCAGGTTCATGCCCATTGTCCTTGTATTGCATTGCTACACACTTTTCAAATCTTGACCATGGTTTCTACTAATCTCTCTTGCCTTAGTTCCATGGGTTCTAACACACATTCATCACATGTATTTGTACTACTACTCACATTAATGAACATTGTATATGACTTGAGTGACCTTAGTTAGTGAACTAAACTATTTTGTTGAATACATGGATATACCAAGATGAATAAACCTTACCATATTCCCCATGATGTTATTACTTTGTATTGTTGTCAAGTTTACTCATATTTTACCTGTATATGTTGTTAAAGTATTACCAGGTAAGGTGGGGTCACAACTCGGTGGTCCAGGTGCCAGTGGATCAGGTGGACCTTAAGGCATGACATGGGTATGGGTAAACCTGTGATAATGTGCTCATGGTGTGCACAGGTTTGAGTTTGCTGAACCCAGGCAACACCATGCCCATTTCCATGGTGTCACAGGTATGCATGGGTATTCCAGTACCAAACTTCCAGTCAGGTGAGTGGTCATATGACCTTGTTGTAGTGAATGACACAGGTATTGAAACCTGCATGGGTATTGGCTAAGGGTAGTGATGGGTACAGGTATGGGTATGAGATTTGTGACCCTCAACAAACCTGTACCCATGGCACAGGTTCATGGGTGTCATTAGCTCTTAGTTCTACCTTTCTATTTCACACTTACTACACATAGCAATTACTAAAATACTACTTATAAGGCAGGGACATGCCTGGGATTAGGTGGAACACAATGTGTTTATATACATTGTTGAGTGTGCACATGTTTGTTCAGTATAAATGGTTGACAATGCATCAACAACAGAGACCATGTGACTCCGTTAACTGCAAACACACAGTGACACAACCTGACAACTCAACACAACCCATGGTTTCCACAGCTGGCTACTTCAACCACCATTCAAACTCACATGCATTTATGCATTCAACATCCCTTGTCTGAACTTTCCCATCACCTCCTCCCTACTCAAATGGGATGTGAGGCTGTCAAGAGAGAACCCAATGACAACGAGGTCCAGGAGAATGACAGGAGGTGATGGGAGGCCCATGCAGCAGGGTACCCACCAGGTATGTGACTGCCACTGCCCACTAACCTCCCACTCACCCCATTGCCCCTGGCACTCTCACCAGCGCTACCACTGTGAACAACTGTTTTCAGGGTGTGTCAATGACAACTGGACTGCAACAGGAACCAAATCCTGGCACCCATCACCAGTGCTACCACTGTGAACAACTGTTCACAGGGTGTGTAGGAGACCCAACAACTGGACAGCAATGTGGATCAAACCATAGATGGTGCACCCTGGACAACCCAACATCCCTCACCCTGATGACTGGCTCAACCTAGCACCCCTTTTTCCATCATGTGAGCATTGGCTCACAGTGGTGGTGGGGTGCTACTAGGCCACGACATTGGGTGAGATGTGCTACCAATGACAGGCCCACCACCCACAACAATCCAGCACCCCTCACCGCTGCTGCCAAGCAATTGCTTGCAGGGTGGATAGGGGGTGCTAACAATGCTGATAAATGGTGTACCACCCAGGAGGGTATGTGGTCCCAACCCCCAGGTACCCATACTGGTATCTGCCAAAAACCCATACCCTTGTGCAGGGGTATGGGTTTTGATGGGTATGTGTACAGGTAGCCAAAAATGACCCAATGGTTACCTGTGTCAATCACTACCTTGTTGATTCACTCACAACACACTTCTAAACTACATGATTCAGACCACCACCACCACCCCCAACCACTGCTGTGAGCAACTGCTCACAGGCTGGAAACAGGGAACAATGAAGATGGGGATATTGACAAAATAGAGCAGGCACAACAAAAATGACAATGATGACATTGACAATGGCCACCACCACACCACACGGATCACCACCACCATGAGCAGCTGCACAGTGGATAATATGGGATGGGACAACAAGATAACAGGATGATGGGAGAAGGCCTGAGAGACATTGATGACATCTCTTGGGCCACAGGCATGTTTCTTTTTTCTTTTCTCATTGCTTTCTTTTTTACTAACAAAGTTTTGTATGTACTAATTCTAGCTATTGATGACAATGAGGATGGTGAGAATGAGAAGGGGGAACAGGCATGACAACAATGACAGGCACCACCCCCCTCCCTTGCTCCAAATGTGAGGGGGGGGGGGTTCTCATCTTGTTCTGGGTGACAACACCCCCTCCCTCACTGTTGTTGAACATGAGCAAGGGGGTTCTCATTCTGTTCTTGGCAACCATCAGCAAACCCTGATTAACTCCACTCTGTCTGCACAGCTCTGCATAGCCACCTGCAGACATCCATAGTGTTGCAGACACCACAGAATGGGTCTATGTGGTGCACAGAGCTGCACAGTGACACATTTCATCTATGCAGTACTGTCTAGTAATGTACAGCTTAAGAAGTATCTATGTAGGTCTGCCCCAAGTTACCATAGATACACAATTACAGTATTTAGCACAGAATTCTTCATGGAATTTTTCAGGTGATGAACAATATATTTATTAAAATGAGGGTGAAATAACCTCTAGTGTTCTATAAATATTTCCCAACCAATTGTTAATCAAGCATGACATCAAAATTCACAACCATCCTCAAAGCACACAACTGAGTGTGCATCAATCTACAATAATAATAAATTGCAGTGTTGGCCGAAAGGCCTTTGAAAGGGCTCCGCTCAAACTGAAAGCCTTTGAAAGGGCAAAGGCTTCCGATCGAAAGGCCTTTCGATAAATATTTAGTATTATTTACAATGCTGATGGCAACGCACCTTGGCCAAAGATCCGGTTCTGCCTTGCTAAATCCGCAGCATCATCCAACGTAACAAGGGGTTCTTGAGCCATTAAATCCTCGGTGTGATGCCGCACACATCCTTTGCAGTAGGTATGATAATGGGTCAGATTTTGCTTCTCACCTTTATGAAAAAAAGTCCACAGAAGTGCGAGAGAGCGAGATGGCATTTCAGAAATTAGTCCCAGGCTGACAAGAATTTTTTCCATTTGCCTTGGTGTGACAATAGTGACCATTACTAATCGAAAGCCCTTTGCAAAGGGCATAATTCTTGAGAAAAATTCGAAAGCCTTCAGCGAAAGCCCTTAAGGCCTTTCGATTTTCTAAACCTTTGCCCTTTCGGCCAACACTGATAAATTGAGCACCTGCAAAACATACTCTGAAGGAGAATAACCTTCCATCATCCCCAATCTGCTTCAGCATCTTCCTAAGCTGTACTCCATGATAGGGATCCAAATCCGTTTTGTCAATTAAAGCAAGGATTTCCAAGTGTACAGGCATATAGGATGCCCCCAAATCAAGCTTCTGGTAGAATCTGTTCTTGAATTCATCAATGCAGTTATTAATCTAAGCGATTGAGGTTAAGAAGGATCACATAATGAATTAAAATTTTTATGCAGGCACAAGCCATTGCCAGGCATTCCCTGGGAGGCTTTCAAATTTGTCAGGATAGAGGGCAGCAAGGCTTTTGTTACCCCAATAGTAAAAGTCTTTGCATAGGTTCATGATACAGGTGTGGCCAAAGTTCCAAGTTTTACCCTGTGGCCCTAAATCAGCAGATAGTTGTCTCGAATAAATTAGGAATTACATTTTCGTCCTTACCACCTTGCAAGAAAAAACTTCCCCTGAGAAGGGTACTGGCACCCATAGAAATCATTTCTTCATACTCCAGTTGATTTTGTCCATGATCATCGATAGTCGGCTGTACATGCTCGGCATAGTAGATAGGAACAAAGTCACTAGGTATTTTATTCATTCTGCAATGGTATGTTGCACCATCCTCGAAGATCTGCAGTGTACAAGTGAGCATGCCTTGAAGGAACGATAAGCATAATAGTACTTACAAGTACCGACATTGCATGTTTCTTATATAGTCCTGGAAAATTAAACAAATCTGTGACATGACACAGATACAGTCTGAGATAATGCTTACCATTGTTGAGAGGTGTTGCCCCAGGACTATCTTGGTACATTGTGATGGCCTCCAAAAGACAGTCGTGTGCATCTTGCAAAGTTTTTGAGTTGTGTTCTGGAAACAGATCTGTCATGTGAACATGTAGACAATACAGATTTTTAGCATCCTCAAGAGCATCTACCCATGCACCTGAGTAAAATCCCATCTGTGTCTCCTTCAGTCCTCAAGCCTTGTCAATCCTTGAGTGACGCATTGCCCAAGATTGGACTGGAGGGGTTCCATCATTTTCAGTGTTGTTGTCTTCTTCTTCATCTTCATCATCAACAGGCTTGTTGGCCTCCAGGTCCTGAGTTGCATGCCTAGAATATTGAATGTGGTTCTATGCTGAGCAGCATGACTGTGATGAAGGGAGAGAGGTTCTGGAGCATGGGTCTTGCCATTTTTGTGCTGATAAGCCTTGAGGATGGTGAAATCAGTGGGAGCATGGTTTCAACGGTAGATGTACTCTGCAGGTACAATCAGATTATCACTGTGAGACCCATGGATGTGGAAAATAATCCAGTATTTCAGCCACTGAGGTGAGGGAATTGAGTAGAAAGTAATCTGTTTAGAGTAGAGTTTTCATTCCTTATGGCCATTGAAAAGAATAAAAATCATCTGGTTTTCAGAGAAAAACATACCATTAAATTCCTTGAAAGGGATGAGTTTAGAGGTTGAAAACACCTCGGAATTTGTCCATATTCATACCCTGTCAAATTAATCCCTGTGGATGACTTTCATCTTCTCAACATAGTAATTCACTACATTACAACCAGCTGTATTTTGCCTTTTTTTTGTGGGATTTTCAGAGGGCCAGGAAAGTGGTTATCCATTCACTTTGCAGAGCCATTTCATCGTGCCATAGCAGCAAGCTTTTTGCCCTTTTTTGTGGAATTTTTAGAGGGTCGGGAAAGTGGTTATCCATCCACTTTGCAGAGCCATTTCATCATGCCATAGCAGCAAGTTTTCATGCTGTCCATGAAGTATTTTCATAACTTGCCAACTGAAACTATTCATACATTTAATGACAAGTTTTCACAATGGTAGGGAAAATTATTCAATCAATTAAGAGACAATTCTCATCACAATAGGTACTTATTCATCCTCCTCCTCATCACCTTTGATTTCCACATTTTCCTCATTTCCAGCTTCAGGCTTGTCATCATCCATGTCACCATTTACAGACCCTTCACAACCATTGCCCCCTGTGTTATTTGAATTACTGAGTTCTTCAAGATATCCCCATTTACATGCATAAATGCACTTGTCCTTAAGGCTACACTTGATGAATTCTTCAATTGCCCATCCATGTGGGAATTGCTTGAAATGCTTGTGGCATTCTCAAGCCTAGGGGATTTGGGTGAAAGGGAATTTATAGAATATTAATAATCAACAACACACCACCCCAATGACCTGGGAAATAAGGTGCTTGTGTTGGTGGTGCCATTTGATTGTGCAGTCAAGCCCAGCCTTGTTGACTGCATCTCAGACACAGCGCTGCAAATATTCAGATCAGAATGAGTGTAAAAAAAAAAGGAACTTACCCAAAGGGCACCATATAACTCATTATCGTCTTTGAGGCCAATTCTATCCTGAAGGTTGAACCTGTTGCCAGCAGAGCCCTTCTCCAGCAGTGGCATCATTGATCCAACATTTTCTTTCATGACGTTGGCCTTACGCAAGGCCGCATTCTCAGCTAAAAAGGTCAACATGGTATATCACAGCGGAGAGCAATTGCACTCACCTGTAAGTTGTTTGATATTGGCAGCAAAGACTTCTTCATTTGATTTTGCACCTATTGAAGCGAGGCAATAAGTAAAAGTCTCAACAGAAAATAAGATACTCACTTCTGGGACTTTGTGTCTTGAGCAGCTCCTTCTTCGCTGTCTTGCTAATGGCATTGTTGTCTTGCTTATTTGACTTCACATCTATTCAAGTGAGGTACTAAGAACCTTAATGGAAACAAAATATGATACTAACTTGTAGTGCTGGGCTTCCTGACCACATTTGCTTTTGTTTTCTGGCCACTAGTGGTTGATGCTAACTTTCCCTTTGCTGTTTGTTTGGACTTTGCTGCTGAAGCTTTAGCCATGACAGTAAGTTGAGGACGAGATGCAATAGAGGATGAGATACAATATCCTGCCCTTATATACCCAAGGAAAGGGATGTTCCACATCCAAGACACTGGGAATGGCCCAATATTTGTTAAAAAAAAGGTCCATGAAATCAATACTGACAGGGTTGAATTTAACATAAAATGGAGAGGACTGGTGACAGTGTACCACTTTACAGCTGGACCTCAGGATGTTGCCAGGGGATGCCAGTGAAATGGTATTGTAAATTCACATATTTAGTGGAAGGAACTTGACGAAGAAGCACAGCACTAGGTACTGTCGCTTACTGCCAGGGGACACCAGTGAAATGGTATTGTAAATTCACATATTTAGCAGAAGGAACTTGACGAAGAAGCATGGTGCTAGGTACTGTTGCTTACTGCCAGGGGATGCCAGTGAAATGGTATCGTAAATTCACATATTTAGCGGAAGGGACTTAACGAAGAATCACAGTGCTAGGTACTGTCACTTACTGCCAGTGAAACAGTATTGTAAATTCAATATGTTTAGCAGAAGGGACTTGACAAAGAAGCATGGTGCTAGGTACTGTCACTTACTGCCAGGGGACATGAGTGAAGTGGTATCGTAAATTCACATATTTAGCAGAAGGGACTTAACGAAGAAGCATGGCAATAGGTACTGTCGCTTACTGCCAGGGGGTGCCAGTGAAACAGCATTGTAAATTCACATGTTTAGCAGAAGGGACTTGACAAAGAAGCATGGTGCTAGGTACTGTTGCTTAGCATTGACCAGATCTTGCATTAAACGTTGGGTAACATACAACACACAACTGTTAGCAGAAATCTTATGAATCATTAGACAGAGAGTGAGAAATTTAAATCCACAACCCACCATGACAACTCCAAGCTCCCATTCCTCATATCTCACTGCCAGTACCATTTGCAACTGGATCATGTATAACATTGACAGCATAAGAAAAGGTGAGGGTAATGGCGGAGAAAGTGTGACTGAACCTGACACAGAACCACATGATGATGAGCAATGGGATATTGGGCCAGAGAATCAGCTTGGGCTGCCAGAAAATCAGCATTGGGGTGTTCACCTTTCGGATTTTGATGGTAGCAGGGAATCTAACAAAGAAGGTGAGTTCCTGTTCAACTGCAGAGATAATTTAGGTTGATGATTCAGCATAGGCAATGTCAAGTATGTGAATTCTGGTGTACAGGTGGACCCAGTCACCAACAGCAGTGGAAGCAGAATAGCTGTTGATTGTTTCCCAAAATCAGAAGAAACAGTGAGCAGGATCTATTTGCTTACTTTCTTGGACTTAAAAATGGCTTCAAGGGCAATATTTCTATTAGAATCCACATAGAGGGCAGCCATCATGTTGGCCCAGTCTTCAACTTCAATTTCCAATCAAGTAAACAGGGAAGAGAGCGAGGGGATGCAGGTGTTAGGGAGGGGCCAATGCCTGATTGCATGCAAGAGAAGTGCCAGAGACTAAGCACATAGATTGCCTCATTGATTGTCAGCAGCAACATCCATCATGCCATCCTGGTCCTGGGTGGCAAGAGATACTGAATAAATTTGATCTGACTGCTTGCCATTTCAGTCAACTTGTCATCCAAAAATCAGGTGTGATACTAAGAAAACACAAAGACCAACATACCTGACTTTACAGTATTGCTACCGCATGAGGTGAGTCAAAGCTGCAGCTTACCAACCCCAACTCCAGCTCAAAATCTGGTTCGCCAATATTTGTATAGAAATTATTTACTTATATACATTATAAACATAAATTACATCTATTTTGCATGTATTTTGTGAGCCTGCTTGCGAAGGGCAGTCAAAACCAATTTGTTGTGCTTTTTATCCTCCTTTGTCTCGACAGCTACACATAGATGATCTGCACTGAGCTCCAGCTGTTCTCCTGTGAGGCTGTCAGTTGCATTCTCCCTCCTCTTCATGACACCCAATATAATGATTGTGGTTTCTTGATCATACCTGTGGTGAATTTGCTGCATGTATTTGCCACAATGCTCACCTCTCATGATGACAAGTAATCCATTGTTGTGGGTCAGATGGGGGTACTTTGGAGAAACCCATGCTGGGTCTACCGATTCTGATGTATTGTACCTCACATGTCAAAACTTGGTTTTCCAGCAACCAATTCAAGAGTTATAGGCATCTCTTTGTCCTTGAAGTTCCTGCAATTAATTATTGCTTTTAGCTGGACACCAAATAGTCACAAGTCTAAAAGTGGGTGTTGTGGCAATGCTGGATGAGTGCTAGAACTTGAAACAGCTGTTGTGGGGATTAGGTCAGGGCTAGTGTTTGATGAAGGCAGTGGATTCCAGGAAGGAGTTGATGGTGTGGCATGGGGGTTCAGGATGAAGAATTCCAAGCAGGCATTGATGAAGGAGCCCAATCAGGCATGGGAGTTGAATTGCCCAAGCTTGAGGGAGCAGAGGGTTGAAGTGTGTGGGTGTCCCGATGACCTTGATTAAGAGGAATGAAGAGCTTGCTTTGTGGCTTCTTGAAATCAAATAGCTTACATCGGGACCTATAACAATCATATATTCAGAAGGGATTCCAAATACCCAGAATCCACATACAGTAGGCAACAAAACCCTTCCAATGTTTTGTACTTTTGGAAAGATGCCTTTATATCTCAGGAAATAAATTTGCTAAATTCTTGAAAATATTACATAATATACTTCAACATCATATCATCTCGCTGACACAGCCATAAGTTTGCATAACTCCATTTGGTAACTTTCCCATGTTACTTAAAGTTGTCACTCATTGGAAGGGTTTTGTTGCACTGATTTTTTATATTAAAATTTCAATCAACTAGTACTTGGTATAGCCTCCCTTTGCTCTGATTACTGCTGCAAGCCTTCTATGCATGCTTTCAATTAGTTTCTGACACTCTTCCTTTGGAATTGCTTCCCACTCCTTCTGCACCCTCTCCCAAAGTTCATTAACACTGTTTGCTGGTTCTTCATAGTCCCCCAGCCTTCTTTTGAGATAGTTCCACAAATGTTCAATAGGGTTGAGGTCTGGAGACTGTGCAGGCCACTTGAAGACAGTGAATCCATTGTCTTCAAACCATTTCTTGGCCTTCTTGCTTGTGTGCTTGGGGTCATTATCTTGTTGAAAGATAATGTCATCAGCAGATTTGTCCCAATAGGTGAGGGATTCCTGAAGTTCATCCTCCAGGAGTGCCACATACAGATCAGCATCCATCCTCCCATCAATCTTGGTTGCATGCCCAACTCCATCCCAGCCCATACAGCCCCATAGCATCAAATTACCACCTCCAAACTTCACTGTTCCCTCAACTAGGCAATCACTCAAGCCTTCTCCCACATCTTTCCACACATCTTTCCTTCCATCTGACCCCAAATGATTGATTTTAGTTTCATCAGACCATATGATCCTCTTCCAGTCCTCAAGAGTCCACTCCAGATGCCTTTCTGCAAATTCCATCCTTGCCTGCCTTTGTGCTGGTTTGAGAAATGGTTGTTTTCACTTTACTACAGGTTGCATGCCTTTGGATTTGAGCTGATGATGAAGTGTTTGAGCAGATATGGATGTATTTGTGACATCCACAAGGGCCTTGGCAGCTTCAGTAGCATTTTCCACCTTTCCCATTTGAATAATGCGTTGTGCATAATCAATATTAGCAGCCATGAGCTTTGATGGACGGCCACCAGAGAATCTTGAAAGGTTGGGATGATGCTGGGAACAAATATGACTGATTGTACCACTGCCTAGATGGGTTTTGGCAGATATCTGAGCTCCTGAGAGACCAGCATCAAGCAATGTAAGAACATGAGTAATCTGGCTGGATGATAGCTTGTGCATAGTGGAGTGGGGGGATTTGGAGAATTGTGAGTGGATAAAAGCATCTTATATAGCATTCTGGAGTGAAGTCACATGACTTTGTATGTTATTGTTTATTGTAATCAACAAAGTCATGTGATTTTATACAATTTTCTATGGAGTAAATCAGTGCAACAAAACCCTTCCAATGAGTGACAACTTTATGTAACATGGGAAAGCTACCAAATGGAGTTATACAAACTCGTGGCTGTGTCAGTAAGATGATATGATGTTGAAGTATATTATGTAATATTTTCAAGAATTTAGCAAATTTATTTCCTGAGATATAAAGGCATCTTTCCAAAAGTACAAAACATTGGAAGGGTTTCATTGCCTACTGTACTTGGCTTCCATGACATCATCATAATTGAGGACCACCATTTTATATGGGGAGGTGGGATCAAAATGTGCAAGCTGTGCTACAACAGAGAGACTGCTTTTGTTCTGTTGCTTACAAAGCATGGTTTTGACAACACCTTGATACCCCTTCATTGGATGTCCTAGCTTCAATACAAGTATGGTTGTGCCAATCCAGGGAATGGGGTCATTGCAGAGTCATTTTCCTGAGCCAGAGGATGACTGTGCATATGAGAAAGGTGGGGTAGCAGCTTTTAAGTAATTGACATGAACTTCAATACTCTGAAGCCAGCATTAGTTCAAGGGCCAACTATTAAAAATGGGCCAACCTTGATGTTGCAAATCTCAGTAGCATCATCCAAGCTACTTTCCATGGCTATATGGACAATGTTACTCCAGCCACCTTCAACCCATCTGCTCTGTCCCCAGAATTGCCCACCCATGACTTCAATGAAGTCTCTAGGATGAAATTCTTTGAGTAAGTCAGACAAAGAAACCTGCTTTGTACCCTCTTTCATTCGAAAATCTACTTTGGCAAAGTGTCTCCAACATCTTCAATGACACATTTCTGAGAAGAGTGACATTCCAAAACCACCTCCCCTTCTGTGAAATGCCATTCCAAGGGCTGGGGAAATGTAGCAGTGGTGAGGGCAGGGTGGTCAGCATGCCAATTCAAACAGAGCATCTGCATAGAGATATGGACAGGAGTAGATGAGACTGAACACAGGTCAAACACCTTGAGGATAAGCCCATATTCAAATGTGTGTCCCTTGAAGCAGTAAACATGGGGTCCCAGGTGGACAGGGTCAATCCCATAAATGTGCTTGATGGCTAGTGGCTTGAATAAGTTGGGTTCTGGAGGGGTCGGATGCTTTCTCTTTGAAAGAGAGGATGGTGGGGGCCTGGCAGGCAAGGAACTAATAAAAGACTGATGCCCCCCCAGTTCTCTACTGCTGCCACATAACCTGTGTCCCCTTTGTATGTCCCTTTGCACACTGACACCAAATCCCCCACAGCCAAGTTACTATTAGTATTGGTATCATGTTGACTGAGAACCTTTGTCCAATCTGCAAAATCAACCTGTTCCCAGATGATGTCTATTTTGCAGTGAACTATGCCAGGAGAAAGTCACAGATGGCAAATTAAATCATTGTTCATGGTTGTTTCTAAATAGACCCAACCACAAATGGAATTACGCATAAATGCGGATTGCAACTGGTGACAGGGTGCCACAGTTTGCAGAAGGAAGGAGTGCTCTGATTGAGGCTATGGATCCCGTCATCAATGAAGTTGTCTGTATGATTTGTGTCCATGAGTACTGCAGTAGATTATACTAGAAAACAGTATGAACCGGCATCCCATTCCTTGCTCCCACTGTCTGAATTATCTCCACCATCCACCCCAGCCTCAATATGGACAAAGCAATGAATAGATCTGGGGACCTGAATTGAATGAGCAGCATATATTCTAAAACTAAATAACTTGCTCTTGTGCTTGGCTCATACTGACAATTGAGTGATGGTATCTGTACCTAGAATCACAAAGCATCAGTTTATCATTCAAGAAAATGATGATACCCAGATACCTGATAACCCAAACATCTCGTTCAATATTAACAAACTGTCTGCTGAATTCACATGCCTTCCCACTCTGTCACCAACCACCATCATCTCTGTTGTCCACCCTCATAAGTCTTTTTCCCTCCTTGTAGTTAGTAGCATATAATATAAATTGAGTTATGGTGTTCAATGAAAGCCTAGAAGGGTGTCAAAAGACACTCAAAAATATGAATATAACATCATAAGGTAGACTGTCTACCTTAGTGGAACTATGGATAGATAGTAGATATTGTAGGCCTACACTACAGTCTTGCACAACATTTTCTTGAATGATAAGCTGATGCTTTGTGATTCTAGGTACAGATACCATCACTCAATTGTCAATATGAGCCAAATACGAGAACGAGTTATTCAGTTTTAGAATATATGCTGCTCATTCAATTCAGGTCCCCAGATCTATTTGTCACTTTGTCAATATTGAGGCTGGGGTGGACAGTGGAGATGATTCAGACAGTGGGAGCAAGGAATGGGATGCCAGTTCATACTATTTTCTAGTATAATCTACTGCAGTACTCATGGACACAAATCATACAGACAACTTCATTGATGACAGGATCCATAGCCTCAATCAGAGCACTCCTCCAGACCATGATTCATGAAGGGATCTTCCAGATCAGCAGGGGGGACTAGGTGAACTTTTAACCAGGATTTTGGAACATTTGTGCAGTGCAGTGGGGTGTGCCTTCAACCAATGACAACAGTGTGTTGACTAGTTATACTGCTACTGCAATAGATCAAGTTGCAAGATCGCCCAGGCTGCATGAATACCCATTGTGGAGTATTCGCTTCAGGGTAAGTTGACTCCATCTGCTCATGACAAAATCTTAAGCAATCAACCAGTTACGATTGGCAGGAGGGACTGGGTGAACCTTTAACCAGGATTTTTGGAACATTTTTGCCATGCAGCAGGGTGCTCCTGCAACTGACAACAACAGTGCATCAACTACTACTGCCATAGATCAAGTTGCGAGATGGTCCAGGCAGGTCCATAGCTGCAATCAGAGCACACAACTTTAACCAGTTCTAGGTAGCTCTGTTTCCCCTGCTGCAATCAGCTTGTGGCCCATGGTCTTGGTCTGGCCCATTTTTTTTACCGATTCAGCTGCCGACTTTTTGTTCTTCTCAATGGTGAGGATTTGTGTTTCTGGTATTATTGGCAAAAGATAACGAAATCATCATTAGACATATACACACTTTTGGTTGTGGTA
Source organism: Tricholoma flavovirens (assembly GCA_003313805.1). Lineage (NCBI taxonomy): Eukaryota > Fungi > Basidiomycota > Agaricomycetes > Agaricales > Tricholomataceae > Tricholoma > Tricholoma flavovirens. Next base: position 14,606 of record QLOK01008896.1, read on the forward strand.
TAGTTTGCCTAGCTTACCCAATGCAGTCTCTTGATCTTGCAGATTTTGTGAGTTCTCTTCATCCCCTGTCTTGTTTGCCCATCTTCATTGATTTCTATGTTTCATAATCAATGCTCTCCATCATGCTTGTCCCCACAATATATCAAAATGTACTGATGCTGCTACCTTCTGTCAAAGGATCCAGAAGGCTAAGACATTTTCCCTCATGGTTCAGACCTTAATTCAACATCTGGATCACAGCAAATCTATTCTTCCCCTTGCAACACATTGACACTAGTACAATATATGTATAAATGTCAACCATGTTCTCCACTCCTATGACAATCAATCCAGTATAGTTAAACATCTCTGTGCATGCAGTTGCGACAATTGAGTAACTCACAGGATAGAATCATGTCATTTGCAGGGGCAAGGTCCATTACTTCTTGCATCAAGCATTCTTTTGCAGAGTCAATCATCAGTACAAAGTCATGGCCAGGGTTCTCAGCCTTGACAGAAGTCCTCTCACCGACCTGCCAAGCAAGAGCTGATCGGATGCCTCAGCCATCTTTGATGAGCCCTTGCTTCAAGGCCTGCATCTGCAAACAGCCCTCCTCCCATTGAGGAATTGGCAAGCCCAGTGGCTGACAATGTCCCATACCCACCCACTCAAGGCAGCCCAGTGCTGGACAACATCCCATACCCATCCATTCAAGGCAGTCCAGTGCCAGACAACATCCCATACCCATCCGTTCAAGGTAGCCCACCACCAATTTATCCCAACAATGGAGATTTCCCCATGGGTGAGGCGGTACCATCAGGGGTTGACCACGATACCACTCAACTTGCTACACCAACTCATGCAAATGCTGCTGGAAACCATGACGATTATGGCCTGTCCAAGTCATGGCACTCTCATCACATTGCAGATTATATTGATCGGGTTGGGCAACAGTGATGGGGGTCTAATCATGTTCAGCAGTTCATAGTTGACGAGGAGGAGGAGCAGGAGGAGCAGGGGGAGCAGGAAGAAGAATTTAGCAATGAAGAGGAGTATTCAGATGGTTTTTAGGAGGATGATGAATATGTACATGTAATGCTGGGTGCAGAGCCAGGACAAGGAGTTTCGGTATGGGACCTTCTGGGCGAAGGTTTCTTAAAAGAAGCCTCAAAGTTAGGTCTGTCATTATATTTATTACTGTGTTACTGGCTGACACCTTTGTAGATGATAGAATTCTGGATGAGAGTGACTTGTCCCTCCTTTGTGCTTATACCCTGAAGGTGGAAAATGGCCTCACAGATGAGATATTCAACAAACTTCACTTTGCCTTCCCCCAAGCTTCGATAAACACATCAAAGAACATGGAGAAACATATCCAGTCCCTTTCAGGTTTCCAGCCTGTGCATTGCAATTGCTGCCCATCATCATGCATCTGCTACACTGGCCCATATGAAACCTTGTTGAAATGTCCAAAGTGCAACACTGATCAATATAAAGCTGATGGGACAGCACCTCAGGCATATTTTCAGTACTTACCAATTATTTCCCACCTCTGTGCAATGGTCTCAAGTTCCCCCTATTCAAGAAATATGCAATACAGAGCTAGTCACCAACCCAACCCAACAAAAGTGACAGATGTCTTCAATGGCACTCATTACTCCCTACTTTGGGAGTCATGTGTCGCTGTTGGTGGCAAAGAGCTTCCGAATTGGTTCTTCTCTGACCCTCATGATATTGCACTTGGTTTGTCCTCTGATGGCTTCAGTCCTATCAAGCACCATACCAAAACTTCATGGCCCATCATCTTATTCAACTACAATCTCCCTCCTGAAGAGTGAATTCCGAAGAAGAATATCATTTCAGTTGGTGTAATTCCTGGACCAAAGAAGCCTAGCGATTTTGATTCATTCCTTTGGCTGTTAGTACAGGAACTTCTACAGCTGGAGCTCGGTGTCTCTGCATTCAATGCCATCATGATGACCATTTTTCTTCTTCATGCATATCTAATTGTTGTCTTTGGTGACATCCCCACAGTATTGATGATCATGCGCATGAAGGGTCACAATGGTTTCTCCCCATGCCACATGTGTGAGATCCAAGGAATTCATATTCCATCATCACAGGTGAAAACACTTTATGTTCCATTGCACCACAAAAATTTCCGGACTCACCACACCTGTTAGGAAACATGCACAGTTACCTATCATAATTTTTCTTATTTTTTCGTAATAGTATTACACCAAAAAACATTAAAATTATCAATGAATGCGACCATGAGATGGATAATTCTCACGTGTCCTATATTTAGAATATGTATGCAACTGTATGCTCGCGTCATAAAACAGTATTCAAATATTGTACAACAGTTGTAACTTACATAGTATATAAACCAATAAATACTAAGAGACACATCAGTTGTGTTCTCTTAGGATTCCCACTATCACCTTGTGTGTGGAAATGCCTTTGTCAACCAACAGTTCTATAAATATCACATCACATCAAATTTTGATCCCCCATTCTATATTCATCACATCTTCTTGTAGAGCCCCTAGTGTGGATTTGGTGTTGCCCTGACAGAAGAACACAACTCATATTCTGTGTGCCCTCACTTTTGTTTCACTCCACCACATCCGATTACCAATCCCCCAATCCTCTTGTCATGAGATGAGAGTAACTTGTGTTTATGTAATCTATTTTCGCTTTGTAATCCATGCATCAGCACCGCCTTATATTGTGGTCATCAGTGCTCAAAAGGCAGTACTTTAGTGTAGTAATTGCCAAATTGGATTGTCAAAGAAAAGGTCCTGAGTCAGCCAAAGAACCTTATTAGGTTTTATTTTTAGCAATGACATCATGACCGATCACATAATTTCTGATCCCGCTAATCATGATCTTACTCTGGAAGAGAAAGTTGATGTGCTCACTATGCAACTTTCTCAACTAGTAATTATGTCATGCTCCAAAACCCTGTCCAGCCGGCACCTACTGTGGAGGAAGAGGTAGATGAATTTTTATCTCATCATGAAGAAGAGTTGTCACAGAATACTGGAGATGGCAAAATTAACGTACCTAAATTCACACCACCACAATTATTTGATGGAATGATGAAGGATACTAAATCCTTTATTAGTTCTATTATACATATTGACTACCAGTTATGTATGCCTACAACATTGGAGCAGTGGTACGAATGGGCTTTCAAGCTTGATTGGCAGTATAACCAAGAGCAAGCCAAGTCAAAGTTGCTACACCTGCATACTATGCATGTAGGTTCTAAATTTGGAAAGTCATCAGGAGGAAGTTCCAAAAAAGGAAAGGCGTTGATCGTACCTGAGATGAAGGCACAGCCATTGGCCATGGCAGTGACACTTCCCAATCAGTCAAATATTAGTCAGCATGCATCAGATGCTATGGATGTAGATCATGCAGGGAGATGTCCCCCAATCAAATGTTTCAATTGTGGAAAATTGGGGCATACAGCTAGATATTGCAGAGAGAAGAGGCAGATTTGAGAGGTGACAACAGAAGAGCAGAATTTTCCCAAGCAGTCCCAGTGAAGGTTTCCCCATTGGAGACTCATAATCAATATAATGTATTAACAGTGGAGGAAACCAATGAATCACATCCCCACCCAACCAATTCTATGCTAGTAGCCTATTATGCCCTCAATTTCATTTCTAAACTATGTAACCAAACCAAGAGTAAAGGCGAAGTGCATCATCAATCCAAAAATAGCCACTTTCGGAAAACTCCAAAAACTTTTATCTGCTCAGCACACATTGAACGCGAAGTAACGTTGACAGTAGGATTGAAGACAGTTGACACACATGCAATGGTAGATGTTGAGGCACTATTAGACAGTGGTGCTACAGTAAACAAGGGAGGAAGTATTACTGAAGAGGTGACATTGATTATGTCCTACCAAGGTCACAAAGAGAGAGCCCTATTTGAGGTGTGTGACCTTGGAAAGACTAATATAATAATAGGGTACAATTGGTTACATAAACATAACCCTAGTGTTGATTGGAGAACTGGGGAAGTAAAAATGATCCATTGCCCTAGGGAGTGTAATGTGTTTGGTAGAAAGTTGAAGAAGGAAAAGAAGGTGAGAAGAGAGAATAGTAGCACAGGGAAGTATTCAGTCACGGTAGAGGAGGTTCCTGATGAAGAAATGCCAAATGGGGAGAAACCGATCATGATTGAGAAAAATGATCCCACTGATCTATTTCGGTTTATTTGTGGAGGGCAATCATGGAACCCAAATCCTCCAAAGATCAATAAAATCGTGGAAGAGTTAGTACCTGAGCAGTATCATAATTACTTATCAGTGTTCCAAAAGAAAGAATCAGAAAGAATGCCAAGAAGGAAACCATGGGATCATGGAATCGAGATGAAGCATGGATTTGTGCTGAAGAAATCAATAGTATATCCCTTATCTCTGCAGGAGCAAAAAGAGGTTAATGAGCAATTGAGGAAAGGCCATATACATCCATCAAAATCCCCACAAACTTCACAAATATTCTTTATTCCAAAAAAAGATTTGAAAAAGCACATGTGTACTGACTACCGCTGTCTAAACGAGTGGACAGTCAAAAATTTGTATCTCTTACCATTAATCTCAGAAATTATTGACAAGGTTGGAAAGGTGAAGAGATTTATGAAATTGGATTTACGATGGGGTTACAATAATGTGTGCATCAAAGGAGACAAATGGAAATCCGCTTTTGCTACATGTCAAGCATCATTCAAGCCATTAGTCATGTTTTCGGAATGACTAATAGTCCACCCACATTTCAGAATATGATGAACAATATTCTAAAAGAGGAAATCGATCAATGTGTTGTTCTTGTATTTATTGATGACATTCTAATATTTACAGAAAGCGAGGAAGGGCATGAGGAAATTGTAAAAGAAGTGTTGAGGAAGCTACAGGAGAGTGATCTATTTTTGAAAGCCAAGAAGTGTAATTTTGATGTGGCAGAGATCGAGTTCCTGGGATTGATCATTGGTCCCGATGGAATCAAAATAGATCTGATCAAGGTAGAAGCCATTATGTCATGGCCTGTTCCTGAATGAGTCAAGGATGTACAAGCATTCCTAGGTCTCGCAAACTTCTATCGATGCTTTGTACATAATTTTTCAAAAGTCACCGCACCATTACACAATCTTACCAGAAAAGAAGTAGTCTGGAAATGGGGAGAGCTTCAGCAGAGAACATTCGAGGAATTGAAGAGAAAATTTGTGGAAGGTCCATATTAGTACCAGTAGATTTTACCCGACCGCTATGGGTAGAATCTGATGCATCCGATTATGCTACCAGCACGGTATTATCTATGCTATGTGAAGATGAGAAATGGCATCCATGCACATTTCTATCTAAGGGGTTGAATGATGTAGAAAGAAATTATGATGTCCATGATAAAGAGATGTTGGGAATAATCTGAGCATTGGAGGCACAGAGACATTATTTGGAAGGGGCAAAACATGAATTGGAAATTTGGACGGATCACTCGAATCTCCAATACTTCATGTCTGCCAAAAAATTAAATCACTGACAAGCACATTGGGCACTATTTTTATCATGCTTCAATTTCCACTTAATTCACAAACCGGGAAGCTTGATGAAAAAAGCTGACACATTATCACAGAGACCCAATTATAAAAAGGGGGTAGAGAATGATAACAAGGATATTACCTTGTTGAAGCCTGAATATTTCCGTATATGCACGATGCACCAAGGTCATCTATTAATAGATAGTTCTGAAAAAGAAATGCTAATTAAAATTCGGAACTGTACTGATATGGATGAGGAAGTAGTAAAGGCTGTAAAAGAGATGAAAGGGGAGAAGAAGAAGACTATTAAAGGAGAAGAGTGGTGTGAAGAACAAGGGTTAATATTGTTCAGAGGAAAGGTGTATGTGCCAAAAGACATTGAGTTGCGAAAGGAAATTGTACAATTACATCATAATACTTCCATATCTGGACACCCAGGCAGATGGAAAACCCTGGAGTTAGTGATGAGGAATTATTGGTGGCCAGGAATTTCAAATTCATACAGAGTTATGTGGAGGGTTGTGATACTTGTCAATGTGGCAAATCCTATCCGGAAATGCCAGCCGGGAAATTAATGCCAAATCCAATCCCAACAGGACCCTGGATCAATATCTCAGTAGATTTCATTACTGGACTTCCCGAAGCACAAGGTTACAATTCTATTTTAGTCATATGTGATCACTTCACCAAACAAGTCCATATTATTCCTACAACCCAGGAAACGGGTTCCTTAGGTTTGGCACACCTATATTGCAATCATGTGTGGGAATTACATGGATTATTAAATACAGTTATTTCCGATTGCAGACCCCAATTTGCAGCCACATTCATGAAGGAACTAAATAAAATCTTGGGTATTCAAACCAAATTATCTATGGCATATCATCTCCAAACCGACAGGCAGACAGAGCAAATGAACCAGGAGTTAGAGCAATATTTGAGGTTGTTTGTCGATCATCACCAACCTGATTGGCCAGAGTAGCTGGCAATTGCCAAGTTCTCATACAATAATAAATTCCAGTTGTCTACTTGGGTATCACCCTTTTATGCTAATTATGGGTATAACCCTCATATGGGATTTGAACCAAGAAGGAATGTGAAGGTACAAGCAGTGGAAGATTTTGTACAGCAGATGAAAAATGTACAAATCGAGACAGAAGCAGCATTATCTAAGGCACACGATGATATGAAGCTCTATGCTGATCACTTGTGCACAGATGCTCCCAAGTACCAAATTGGAGGTAAAGTGTGGCTTAGTAACAAGGATTTACATATGACACACCCATCTAGGAAATTGATGGAGAAACATATTAGTCCCTATCCTATTTCTAAAATTATCTTGCCTAATGCGGTGGAGCTACATAAAATTGCCATCATCATTTAAAATTGATGTGCCAATTAATGTCTCTTGCATATGTATGACCTTACGAACCACCTATTATACTGGGACAACAAATTACTCCACAACCACCTATTGAAGTCAAAGGTGAACCTAAAGGTATAGTCGAAGAAATTCTCGATTCATGGCTGCATCATAACAAACTTGAATTCTTGGTAAAATGGGAAGGCTATACAGATGAAAATAACTCCTGGGAACCTGAGGATAATTGTAGAAATGCATGAGACACTATATGTGATTTTTACAATAAATAGTCTAATGCACCACAAAGAATAGCACGAGTGGAGTATGAAAATATGAAATTCCGACCATACCACAATTTCACAGCACCTGATTATCACACAATCTCTCACCTGGAAGTCGAAGAATAAAAAGGGGGTAATGTTAGGAAACATGCACAGTTACCTATAATAATTTTTCTTATTTTTTCGCAATAGTATTACACCAAAAAACATTAAAATTATCAATGAACGCAACTGTGAGATGGATAATTCTCATGTGTCCTATATTTAGAATATGTATGAAAGTGTACACTCACGTCGTAAAACAGCATTCAAATATTGTACAACAGTTGTAACTTAGTATATAAACCAATAAATACTAAGAGACACATCAGTTGTGTTCTCTTAGGATTCCCACCATCACCTTGTGTGCGGAAATGCCTTCGTCAACCAACCATTCTATAAATATCACATCACATCAAATTTTGATCCCCCATTCTATATTCGTCATGTCTTCTTGTAGAGCCCGCACAAAGATCCTGGTGTGGATTTGGTGTTGCCCTGACAACACCAATGTGATGCAACTGCACTTCCTCTACAAAACCATGCATCATTTATGGCATGTGCTCAGGAAGTTCAGTCTGCCCTGACCAATGTAACATTGGAAAAACTTGCAACCAAGTATGGCATCAAGGGTCTGCCCCTGCTCAGTGCCTTGAGCTCCCTCTCCTTTCCTGTTTCATTCCCCTATGACTTCATGCATCTTATTTGGACCAACCTCATCCCCAACCTCATCCTTCTTTGGACTGGAAATTTTAAGGACCTTGACCATGATGATGATGGCTATGTTCTGGCACCACATGTGTGGCAGGCAATCAGAGAGGCTACCCTCAATGCAGGGAAAACTATCCCTGCTGCATTTGGATCTAGGGTTCCAAATATTGCAGCTGAGAAATCGCAGATGACAGCTGAAACCCATTCAATTTGGACAATGTATCTCGCCCCTACTCTTCTTAACGGCCGGTTTATCAATGAACAATATTACAAACACTTCATTCAGTTGGTTCAACTTCTTTCACTTTGTCTTGAATTCAAAATTACCCAAGATCAAATTAATGACCTTGCAAGAGGTTTCCAGGAGTGGGTCAAGGAGTATGAACAGTATGAGCTTCTTCTCTGCCAGATGCCATTTAACAAGTCAACAGAATTTACTATCAACATATGCCAAGCCATTTCACATGTTGCTGGCTCACAGTTCATGCTCTGTTGCATATTGCTCTGACCATCAGGGCTATGGGCCCAGTTTGGGCTTATTGGGCATTTCCAATGTAATGCCACTGCAGTGAGATCTTGTGCAACATCAGTAGCCAATGGTTCCCCTATGCAAGCATCAACAAGTATGTTACCTCCCGCATGCAGCTGACACACATAACACTTCTGTACAACTTACATGAAAAACTCCAACTCAAACCACCTACATCTCATGATGATGATGTCTGCCTTCCTTCATGTGAGCCCCTCCATATGTCAATGAATATGCATGCTTATTGTTATGAACCAGATCCATCATATATCCTCACCCCACCAAAGCAAATTGAGGTGATCCTCCCCTTATCCTTGTGGAAGACACTTACCACAACATTAGCCACTCATTTTGACAAGCCAGCAGCAATCATTTGCAAGCTTATTCCCCAGAAAACCCATTTTGTTCAATACAGTCGAGCACAACAACTTGAGGGTGGAGATACAATGCATGCACATGAACTAATTCCCCTCAAATCTGACAGTCAAGACATGTCCTTTGTTTGGGTATGGATTCTATTGAACTATTTGAATCGCAATATTTAACTATTCTTGTTTCAGTATCAACTTGCTATTGACCAATATGCTCACCAATGATATCGAACACCAGAATTTGAATTGCAAGATTTCTTTGGGAAAATCCTCCACTTCCTTGTCATAAACATCTCCCCCTCACCTAAACATGGTATTGCCACCAAATCCATCATTTATGCAGCTATCCATGATGTCAGGATTTCTGAGCCTGCCATGAATTGTTGCAGGATCAATTATTATCAAGACTTGGGACTGACAGCATTAGTTGATCTTAACCAGCTGAAGTGTGTAGTTGGGTGCATTAGGGACCATGACAAGTGGGCAATAATTGACTGAAGTGAATCTCTAGTACACACATAACCCCCCTACCACACATTCCAATGGAACAATATAATTCAATCCATCCCCTATCTGAGAAACACCCATGGAAATGCCATCATCTGCCTTAGGCGCACTCCTTGACTGAGATTAAATGCATCACCAAGATTCATTCACTCCTGGAAAGAAGAAGCAAAATGATGGAATGATGACTGATGACTGGGAGGTGACAAGGATGAGGGAAACTGAATAAAAAAAGGCCCAAGAGATGTCATCGATGTCTCTTGGGCCATGGGTATGTTTTTTTTTTTTTTCTCGAATCATTTTCATTTTACTAACAAATGTTTCAGGTACTAATTGTAACTACTGGGAACAATGAATGGAAAGCACGAGAGGGAACGACAAATGGAAAACATGAGAGGAACCACAATGGTATGGATGGGAGAACCACAATGGGATGAGGGAGATGACAATGATGACTTTTAAGTATCTGGAGTGGAGGTCAAGATGTGCACAGGTGACAATGCTCTCACTGCCCAATCCATCATGACCCAGTGTGGTATCTTCACACCAGGCAGCATCATTATGGAAGGTCCTGTTTTCTGGAAGCTCAGCCAGGCGGAGATGGTCTAGATTGTTCCACAGCTACAGGTTCTTCCTCATTCATCTCCAGAAGACAAGAAGATCCTGGTTGAGGTGCTCAATTGCAAGTCCATTGGGGAGATTGTCAGCATTACCAGTGATGGCACCAATGATGGTTCTGCACTCAAGATGGCTCATGTTGGTTTCTCAATGGGTATTGTGGGGACAGAGGTCACTAAGGAAGCCTCAGATAGCATCCTAATGGAGGACAACTTCTCTTCCATCGTCAAGGCAATCATGTGGGGTCATTGTGTGAATGATGCTGTGTGCAAATTTTTGCAGTTCCAAATCTTGACAAATATAATGGCAGTGATCATCACTTTTGTAACAGCTACTTAAACTGTTGACAATGAACATGACTCAGCACCTGGCATCCCCCACCGCTGCAAGAAACTGCTTGCAGGGTGCTCCATGGGTGAGGATGACAAGAGGACAACAACAGCAACAAGAAGGTGAACAGTGAGAGAAGGCAATGAACAGTGAGGGGACAACGGGGGGACACCACCATCACCCACATCTAGGCCTCCCACATAACCCGCCACATCACCAGATGGGAAGAGGGGAATGATGAGCAAGCAACCCACAGGTCATGATGGGTATGGGTTTTGTGAGGGGTAGGTAGTATTAACAAAAATGTATTTATTTGATTATATACCTAATTACAATTATCAAACCACCCTACAAGTAGGCACTCATAGGTGTGGGCCAGAGAAAGAAAAAAGAAAAACAACAGTGTCTCCTGGGCCTGTCCCCTGTGGGTATGGGTGTGGGCATGCTCAAAAGTACCTGTGGGTTACCCATGCAGATTCCTAAAATTTCCATCCTGTTTATTTCTGAAAGGCCTGTAATACATAAGGCATGTCTGACTTTCATCCATTTTTTATTTGAAATCTATGGTATTAAAAGCACCACTATAATTCATTCATTTACAAGAAGAAATTTCATCCTATTGTTAAGGTCGTGCTTATTGTGAGGGAGGAATCGGGAAATGTGCAGGTTTTCTGAAGGGGGACAACAAGACTTGGCTTCAACTTATAAGAAGTTGCACCTTTCCTCTTGATTAGGGTTGTCTCTGATTTACTGGATGTGAATGCAAATGTGCAGGTTATGCGCCAGGTTTCTGTACTAGACAGCAAGTGAGGATGAAGATTCCAAGTAGTGCTTAACTAATCAATATTCAAACTGAATAGCTCGACCTAATGTGCAAGCTTATATACTAAGTACAAATGTTTCTATAATAATCTAGTAGTCTACAATGACTATTACTAATTGTAGATGAGTAAGATAACTTGGGGATTATGTGGGTTGCCCGAAGCCTAGAATATTCCACAGTGTTCTCTCCTATTTTTCCTGAGTTGGACTTGTAGTACCCGATTACTATTTCAGTTTACTAATCCTTATGATCCTTCCTATCAGTATTACCACAGTCATCCCATGGGTTTTGTGATGTCAGAAGATCAGAGCATGACAGTATTTCCCCCTTAGTGCTGAGCCTTCGAGGCATGTGATCCTTCAATGTCTTGATTCAGTAATTTTTTTGAAAAAGACTGCCATGGACCTCGAGGCTGAATTGGCCACCATGTAGGAGGAGGAGGCTGCCGAGGCGAGATGGAAACAGGAGTGTGAGGAGATAAAGAAGAAGTTGGCAGAGTTGGCAGAGGCCAAGAAAGCTGAAGAGGCAGCGGTGGCAGTGGAAGCAGTGCAGAAGGCCACTAAAAAAGCCGCTAAGCATCAAGCAGATATGACAGACAAGAATGATGAGGCACCTGCTGCCAAAAAATGTAAGTCGGCCGAGGAGGTCGAAGAGGAAGAGGTGGCAGTGGTGTCCTGCTGCAAGTGTGTGGCCTTTTCTTTTCTTGTTTGCTACTTCTAATGGCTTTTCTAGATGTAATCTCCAAAAAGTGGACTGCATGTGGGTTGCAGGGGCACAGGGTAGGACTTGTAAGTCCTGCCTCAAAGTCAAGCAGAAGTGCGAGGCAGTGTGGAGCGAGTTGGCTGCAGGGTCGAGCAGGTTTCCCGCTCTGGGTGGGGATGGGATGAAGTTGTTTGAGAGGTTGGTGGTGGGGATCGAGAAGATGGGGATGGAGTTGGAAGGGGTGAATGCAAGGCTGGAGAGGATCGAGGGTGTGCTGCCAGAGGGCGCAGCTGACGAGGTCGACGAGATTGTGGACTATGGTCTCGATGACCAATGGTTCGATTCATGGAGGGACAGCAAGATCGAGGAGGAGATCAGGGAGCTGGAGGAGGAAACCCAGGAATTCTGGGAATTCCTCCAAACTTGGATTGAGGGGTCAGAAGATGGGGAGAAGGGTAGTCTGGCAGAGGGAGAGGTTAAAGCGGGGGGAGGTGAAGTGACTGTGGAGTAGGCGGCAGGTAAAACATGGGTCCTCTGTACTGTAGAAAAGTACGGAAAAATTATTTGTGTAAATAATTAAACTATCTGTTTCTAAAAAAATCATAAGAGTATAATTGAGATGAAGTGAAACTTTAGAGGGGTAAGGGACCAGGTAACACACATGGAAGTCAGAGATAAGTTCCTGGCAATGGTCAAGTTCCATAGCTGGTAACCAGGAGTTTTCTTCATCGGTGCCTTCACAACCTGTCCAGTGAATGAAGTACAGGAGTTTACATTTCCTGCGGTTGTCGATTTTCAAGTCCAAGATTTCAGCTATCTCATACTCAAGTTCATTATCGATTATGACAAGAGGGGGTGCAAGTTGCACTCAATTTGGGATTTGGTTCGGGACTTCTGGTTCCAGTTGGGAAACATGGAAGACAGGGTGTATAGCACCCATATGCACAGGTAACTGTAGTGTGAACGAGTGGGTACCAGGTTGAGCTATAATTTCAAATAGGCCAAGGTATTCCTCAGCAAGTTTCCTGGATGGTCTTGTGGTACGAAGGTGGTCAGCATTAATGAAGACTTTTTGACCAATGGTAAAGTTGGGTGTGGGTTGCCATTGGCGATCCACAGGTTCTTGGTAGTGTTTTTGCACTGCAGACATCTGGGTGCAGAGTTCAGTGTGGAGTTCATCTAGGTCCATGACATATTCATGGGCATGTTGTGATGCAATTTCTTGTTCAGGATATACTGTGATGTTTGGGTGGTATCCTTTGTTGGCATAGAAGGGTGAAACACCCATGGTAGTGCTTGGAGCATTGTTGTACATGAACTCGGCTAGGGGCAGAAGCTCAGACCAATTATCCTGCTGATAATTGCAGAATATCCATAGGTATTGCTCCAAGGTCTGATTGAGACATTCGGTTTGCCCATCTCCTTCTGGGTGATAGCCTGAGGTGAAGTGAATCTTCATGTCCAGGGCTTGTCCTAGAGAATGGAAAAAAGCAGAAACAAATTCTGATCTGCAGTCACACATAACATGTGCAGGAACTCTGTGCTTTGAGAATACATGGATCATAAATAACTTTGTGAGTTGGGGAGCAGTGATTTCATCCACAGTGGGAATGAAAATACCTTGCTTTGATAGACAGTCAACTATGATGAGGATAGAGGTGTGGCCAGAGGACGTGGGTAGGTGTTCGATAAAGTCCATGGAGATGGAGTTCCACAGTCTTTCTGACACTGGGAGTTGCTTCAAAAAGCCATAAGGTTTATGCCATGGGGCCTTTGAGCGTTTGCACATCGTGCATGAGTTGCAGAAATGTTGGACAAATGTTTGAAGGTTTGGCCATACATAGTCTCATCGTACTAGTTGGAGTGTCTTGTTCTGACCAAGGTGTCCTGACAGAATGTGATCATGTTTGTACTGCAGGATCTTGAGTCGAAGGTCATTAGCATCAGGAATGTAGATGCAGTTGTTACGATGTAGTAAATCGCTGCTATCAATGGTCCACTTGGGATCAGAAGTGCATGGGAAGTGCGCAGCAGAAACAGGGTCAAGGGAGTAAGATTCTCGGATGGTGTTATGGAGTTGTTCAATATCCATAATCACTGTGGTACATAGGATTGGTGTGGCGAAATAAGTTGCCCATAATGAGGCAGTGAGTTGCTCATTGGTGAATATAGGGTGCATATTGCTTTGATTTGCCATGGTGAAGCTGCTATTTCCCCCTTTGGGGTAGATGTCCCATCATCTAGTTAGAGCATCAGGTTTTGCTCCTAGCTTCCCAGGATGGAAGCGAATAACCATATTGAACTGTGAAAGGTATTCAGACCAGCAGGCTTGGCATCGAGTGAGTCACTTTGTGGTAGCGAAATATTCCAGGTTTTTGTGGTCAGTAACCATGTTGATGGGAATTGTGCTGCCTTCAAGGTATTGGCACCAATGCTTGAAAGCTTCAAAAGATAGCTAATAATTCCTTGTCATGAGTGTTGTAGTTCAGTTCTGCAGCATTGAAGGAATGTGAATGGAATGCAACAGGGTGGATGTCTCCATCAGAAGTATAGATGGAAAGGATAGCAGCAAGGGCGTAGTCAGAGGTGTCAGTTTCAACAACCATATGGGAATCTGGGACCCAATGAGTGAGTATAGGGGTGTGGGTGAATTCCTCTTTCAGATGATTGAAGGCAGTTTGACAATCTTCACTAAAATTCCAGGGCGCATGTTTGCAGGTTAGCCAGGTCAGGGGTATGGTAATCTCGGAATATCTGTGGATAAAGTGGCAGTAAAAATTGCAAAACCCTAGGAACAACTGAATGTCTTTTACCTTGTGGGGTTCAGGCCAATCCATAATGGACTGGACCTTATCTTGGGCCATAAGCAAACCATCAGGTGAAAGGATAAATCTGACGTATTCCACAGTGTCTTTGTGGAATTAACATTTCTGTGCACCCACCTAGAGGCTGTTTGTGCGCAATCTGCGAAGTACTTCTTTGACATGCTTTTGATGCTGGGACATGTCATTAGAGTAGATTAGGATGTCATCAAGGTAAATGATGATGCAAACATCCAGGGGGTTGTGAAAGATGTTGTTCATGAATCATTGAAAAGTTGCTGGTGCATTTGTAAGACCAAATGGTACATACAACCAACCATTCATAGGATCCGTAATGGGTATGGAAGGTGGTTTTCCATTCTTCTCCATCAGCAATGCATACTAGATGATAAGCATGGTGCAAATCAATTTTGGTGTATATGTGGGCCTTTTTTGGGGCATCAAGAAGGTCAGATAGTAAGGGAAGTGGGAATCTGTCCTTTTTGGTGAGTCAGTTGAGGCCACGGTAATCCACGCAAAGCCATAATTCTCCACTCTTTTTCTTGACAAAGAGTGTGGGTGCTCCATGGGGGGATTTCAAGGGTCATATGAAGCCATTGTTTAAGTTCTCGTCAATGAAAGCATGAAGTGCCTCTAATTCTGAGGGGGACAAGGAGTACATACGTCCAGGAGGAGGCGAAGCGCCTTCTTCCATTTTGAGCTTCAGGTCATAGGAACGATGGGGAGGAAGGGTATCAGCCTTCTTCTTGCTGAAGACATCAGCAAACTCACGGTATTCTTCCAGAACACTGGAGGGATCCATGGTAGGTGCGGTATGCATGGCCTTTCCATACACAGATTCCTGAGTAAGAGATAGCTGGAAAACTAAGGATCCTTGTAAACAGGTAGCTCACATGTAGGCAGGAGCATTGATCAAGGAGATTTGTGGTGGAGAGGAACTGGGAGTAGAAGGGTCAAGGGTCGGGTTTAGCATGGGTTTCCCATTGAGGAGGGGTTCAGATGGATCAGGCAGCAAAGCTGCTTCCCCAGGAGATGTCTGGGGAGCTGGACCTCTATGATTAGCAGAACAGAAAGCGATATGGCCTGTAAACCAGTCAATCAACAGATTGTAATGTTTTAGCTAATTATATCCAAGAACCGCTGAACAAGAAGAGTTGAGCAAAGTGACAAAAAACTTGAGGACTAGTGTAACACCAGTTGGGAAAAGTATTGGGACTTCTGCTGCTTGGGTGATAATGGAGTTGCAGGTTCCATCAAACAGACAGAGTCCTACAGGTGGAACCATGAATATGGGGATATTATGGTTGTTGGCAAAGGTCTTGTCTATGAATCAGTGAGAGGAACTGGAGTCTATGAGGGTACGAACGAGGAGTGAAAATGAGGGGATTGTCAAGGTGATGTAGAGGGAATCTGGATTGGAAAGAACAGCTGCATTAAGTTGAACAAATTTTGCTATGCAGTCAAGGTCAACGCAACCCTCAGCCTGTGTAGCTTGATCATGAGGGTTGCTGACTATTTTTTTGAGTCTGCGGAATCTGACTTGGATTCTCCAACTGTGGCAGTGCAGGCCTTGGCTGTCTTGGACTTGGGACAGTCTTGCGCTACATGGCCCTTTTCTCCACAATAGAGGCAAAGGCCTTCCTTCATTCAGTGTTCTCATTCCTCAGTGGTAAGTTTCCCATTTTTTCCTACCTTTGAGGAATCCTTGAATTTCTCTTTCGAGTTCTTTGGCTTATTGGTGGGCTCGGGTTTTGAAGCATTTCCCAAGGCTTCATTCGTGGGTTTCATGCTGTTCGAGTTTGAGTTCAAGGGTTTGTTGTCCTTCTTGTTGGAAGGCTTCAACTTGTGACTGGCTTCATCCTTCATCATCCAATAGATTTTGTCAGCATCTTGTGCCTTCAAATGTAAATCAGCGAGTTTGGTGGGTTTACCACCACAAAGGATTTCTGTTCATAGCCATAGCAGAAGTCTGCAGAAGTAGCACACACTAAGCACAGATTTGTTCCAATCAAGTTTGGAGGTGAGTTTCCAAAACTTGATGTTGTACTTGATGATGCGCAAGTGTTCCTTCATTGATAGTTCAGTGAGGGCTTTCTCGGCATCACCTATGGGGTTGTGGGGGGCTGAAGTTGGCTTCAAGTTTGTTGATGAATGTGGGGAAGTCCCACATCCAATGTGCGCTATTGGTCATGTCCATTAATCTGGGTTCAAACCAATTGATTGCTGCTCCCTTGAGGTAGGAGAGCACAAAGAGAATTCTTTTCTCATCTGAGGAGAACACATGGGGTCGATTGCAGAAATGGAGGTTACATGAAATGAGGAAGTTTGCACAATTTGTGCAGGTCAGAACCATCAAAAGTGTCAGGTTCTCGCACCTTGACTTTATCAGGCCTGGGGGCAGATTGTGGCTGGCGGAGTGTCCGAATGCCAACTGCAAGGTCAGACATGACCTGAAGAAACCTTTTGTTCTTGTTGGGAGTTTGTTGGTCATTGTCTGGTTCGTCATTGCCAGGGTCATCAGGATCTCCATCATCACCTCCATCACCATTCTCTGGGTCAGGAGGGTCATCAGGGAAGCCTTGGGGCCCTTTGATGTAATCTAATGGTGAGGCTTCGGAAGCATTGTTAGTTCTGTCAATGTCTTCTGGTACCTCAGGTGCTGCGCTGTTGTTGCGCTGTCTTGGTGCGTTTCGACTGCTGATAGATTCTGCACCAGAGCCTATGGGTCGAAATGCTGATATTACATGTGTGGAGGTACCAAAAGTGGTACTGCATCTTGCAGGGGTTAAAGAGGATCGTGGTTGGGCGGTTAGCCCAGCATGTTGGGAATTTCGATTGGTTCAGGTTTGGGTGGCCATAGAGGTTTGTCAAAACGAAGTAATCAAGGGAAATGTAGTTTGAATATATGTATGAAAAGGTTGTAATAAAATATGTCTGACTTCCATCCATTTGGTGTTTGAAATCTATGGTATTAAAACCATCC
>QLOK01008904.1:1305-49964 GCA_003313805.1 Tricholoma flavovirens
AGAACCTTTACTCTGCATATTCTGCGGTCACTCAGGCCATTTTATTAGTGAATGTTTGACTTGCCAAGCATATATCACAGATGGGAAATGTAAAAAGAATGCTGAAGGAAAGATCGTTCTTTGAAACAGTCAATTTACTCCACGAACTATCCCTGGACATTTCATTAAAGACAGAATTGATGAATGGATGCATCAAAACCCAGAAGCTTCAACCCTTCTTTATGGTATCACACCCTCATCAGTTTCCACTCCCTATCCTAAAGGCATTTATCCTATTTCGAGCCTTTCAAACTATTCTGAAGACCGAATCGCTGCACTCGAACGAGAGATCTTTGCACTTCGAAGTGGCAAAACATTTAATCATACTAGTAATGATTCTCCAGCACATGATATACACATTCCTCTGATTGAAGCTCCTACATCGGCTCACATCAAACAAGTGCCAGACACAGCAGTCGCTACCTTGTCCACAGCAGCAAACACTTTGACATCTACATCGACATCAACTTCTTCTGAACCACCAACTTCGTCACAGCCTCCGATTCACCCTTTCACTGGAATTAAAGAAAACTCATATCTACCACCTCACAAACAAAACTTCGCAGGGCCTACGAAACCATGCGAAGGTCCTTCGTACCATACTCATGCCCCTATTCAGAATGAAAAGATTGCTCAGGATATTTTCATGTGAATCATGAAGACTCCTCTCATCACCTTAACATCGGAAGAGCTATTATCCTTATCTCCTGAAGTTCGTACTAAATGGCAAGAACAGTTAACGTCGAAGCACATCCCAGTAGAAAAGGAAACCACACACCTTTGCGCCACAGATGGAATTATCGTCCCTGACCCATATGAAACCTACATATCGACACTCGAGCCTAGACAAATACCCGATCCCTTTATCGTTGTGAAAGACTCTCATTCTATTAGATCTGTTTTCATGAATGTCAAAGGTATGATGAAAATCGAGAGCGTTGTCGACCCTGGTTCTTCAATCATCGTGATGTCGGAAGATATCTGTCATGAACTCGGCCTCGCATATGACCCCAGCATTCGGCTCCCAATGCAGTCGGCGAACGGTGGCATAGATGAAACCCTCAGATTAGCACAAAACATGCCCTGTGAAATTGGTTCAATCGTTTTGTATATGCAGATTCACATAGTTCACAATCCTGCATATGATATCTTATTAGGACGGCCTTTCGATGTACTAACTGAGAGTGTAGTTCGAAACTACAAGAATGAGGCACAAACCATCACAATTTCCGACCCCAATTCGACACAATCGACAACAGTACCTTCAGTTTCGCGATCTATCATTCGTTGTCAGAATCGTCACAAGGATTTTCATTTGTAGAGGATGAAATTTTGGATGGCCAACAGTGCGCATTTATCATTTCTTTCAACTCGATTGACTCTTCTCTATTTATCGAACGCACTGCCATAATCCCCGATTTCGACTCCTCGCCTGATTCATCACTCCCTCCAGAGACAGGTCTCATCACAGGATTATATTTATCAGCATCGAATCATTCCCTCTCTCCCTCTTTGACCCCAAATGTTTTACTATTTAATGACCAACAGTCTTTGCATGACAATAATGTACCTATATATGTTCAGTCGAAGAAGAAATACAAGCCAGTTGCCTTGAAAACACGACCCATCCTCCTGAATTCACACCATCCTCTCGATACAGCTTCGAGCAAAAAGAAATAATCGACAAGAATCATCCTGGCGATTTTCTGTGGCCAGAAGAACAAAAACTAATGCATGATTTTATTTGAAACCAGGAAACAGTCTTCGCCTGGAAGGATACAGAATGAGGGATGTTTCGCGAAGATTTCTTTCCTCCCATTGACTTCCCCATTGTTCCACATACACCTTGGGTTCAGCGAAATATCCCGATCCCACCTGGAATATATGAAGAAGTATGCGACATTATCAAGAAGAAGATTGAAGCCGGCACCTATGAACCCTCGAACTCATCATATCGTTCATGATGGTTTATGGTCCTCAAGAAAGATGGCAAATCCCTTTGCCTTGTACACAGTCTCAAGCCTCTCAACAAAGTAACTATCCAGCATTCAGGTGTTGTCCCCATTCCAGAACACATTGCAGAACAATTTGGAGGACATGCCTGTGGTGGCATGTTAGATCTTTATGTTGCATTCGATGAATGAAAGGTATCAGAAACTTCGCGCGATCTTACAACATTTCAGACACCCTTTGGCGCACTTCGACTTGTTACCCTACCCATGGGATGGACGAACTCAGTCCCAATATTACACGACAATGTATCATTCATTCTACAACCAGAAATCCCAGATGTTACAGTCCCCTATATTGATGATGTCCCGATCAAAGGCCTGAAATTGTGATATCAATTACCTGGCGGTGCATACGAAACCATTCCTGAAAACTTGGCGATTTGACGATTTGTTTGGGAACACTTTGAAAATCTCAACAGAGTCGTCCAACGAATGAAATACTGCGGTGGAACCTTTTCAGGTCCTAAGTTATTTCTTTGTGTTCCAGAAATAACAGTTCTAGGTCATATCTGCAACTTCGATGGACGAATGGTTGACCCTTCGTGAATAGATGTGATTCGAAAATGGGGCCCATGTTGATCCCTCACCGAAGTCAAAGCATTTCTAGGAACAGTTGGAGTTTGTCGCATATTTATTCGAAATTTAGCTCATTGTGCTGCACCGTTAGTAAACCTAACCAGGAAGGATGTTCCCTTCGAATTTGGCCCACAACAGTTGGCAGCCCAAGAAGATCTGAAACAAGCCCTCATCAATTCACCGGCACTCCAAGCTATCGATTATACTTCAGATGCACCAGTCATCCTTTCCGTCAATACTTCAAACATTGCCATTGGATTTCTACTCACCCAATGTAATCCAGACAACCTTCGAAAACAATATTATAGCCGATTCGGATCGATTACACTTAATGAAAGGGAATCACGATTTTCACAGCCAAAACTTGAATTATACGGTTTGTATCGCACACTAGGTGCACTTCGGCTGCACCTCATAGGGATTCGAAACCTCATCATCGAGGTTGATGCACAATATATCAAAGGGATGCTCTCGAATCTGGACATCGCCCCGAGCGCAACACTCAATAGATGGATTATGTCAATTTTGACCTTCCACTTCACATTAGTACATGTTGCAGGTACGCATCACGGACCCAATGGTCTTTCACAAAGACCTGCACAACTCGAAGACGATATCGCTGATGATGAAGATGATTTTGGCGATTGGATCGATCGATTGCATGGTTTCGTACATCAAATAAATCCCCTCATCACTCAACCTTCCCCATCTGGGTCCCCATATCCAACATTTGCTCTTGACCCTTCGTCACATACCGGCGAGCCTCCTTCATATAATGATATTCCTCAATCTGAAGTAGCTAAGTGAGATGACCTTCGACTTCTTCGAGTTCAGAAATGGTTAGAAGATTTGTTACGACCCCCAGAATTATTGGACGAAGATTTTACTACTTTTGTTCACTATTGCACCAAGTTCTTTATAGATTCAGGAAGACTATGGAGGAAGGACTCCCATGGTGCCCACAAGATCATACCAGACCATGAAAAACGCCTCGAAATTATTCGAGCAACACACGATGAACTAGGTCACAAAATGGTGTTTGCAACTAAGTCTCTCATCGCCATTTGCTTCTGGTGGCCAAATATGAAGGCCGATATCACGTGGTATGTTCGAACATGTCATATCTGCCAGCTTCGACAAGCACGAAACCTCCTGATTCCTCCAACCATCGCAACTCCTGCCCCCCTCTTCGCGAAAGTCTATATTGACACTATGCACATGCCCACATCTGGTGGATACAAATACATTGTTCAAGGTCAATGTTCTTTATCTTATTATCCAGAATTTTGCATGCTTCGAAGAGAAAATGCAAAATCCCTTGGTGATTGGATTTTCGAAGATTTAATCTGTCGTTGGGGATCACTCGTCGACATCGTCACTGATAACGGACCAGCATTCATTGCTGCTCTCGACTACCTTGCAAAACGATATCACATTCAACACATTCGTATCAGTGGCTATAATTCATGTGCTAACGGCCTCGTTGAGAGAGCCCACTTTGATGTCTGACAATCGCTATACAAGGCAGTCGATGGTAAAGAATCGAAATGGTCCCTTGGAACTTATTCAGTGTTCTGGGCTGAACATATTACAGTTCGCAAGCGCATGGGTTGCTCTCCATACTTCATAGTTACAGGATCCCGTCCCCTTATTCCGCTCGATATCTCCGAAGCTACATATCTTCAGCCGCCGCCTAGTTCGATCCTATCCTCTACCGACCTCATCGCACGATGAGCCATTGCACTACAGAAGCGATCAAAGCATCTCAAAACCCTATATTTGAAAGTTTTTGCTGCGCGTCTCGAAGCTGCTCGACGTTTCGAGCAAGTTCACAAGAGGACAATACACGGTTACAAGTTCGACCGAAGTGATCTCGTCCTTATGCAAAACACACAGATTGAGAAGTCACTCAACCGAAAAATGCGCGCTCGATATCTTGGGCCCCTTATCGTCATCGCCCGCAATTTCGGAGGTGCCTACATCCTATGCGAACTTGATGGATCCATCTTACATCGCCCAGTAGCAGCCTTTCGCATTATTCCTTATCTAGCTCGACAATCTATCCTCCTTCCCCCAAGCTTTACAGATATTACTACAGAACAACTCAAAGAACTTCGAACAACTATCAAAGTCGATGACGACCTTATCGAAAACATTCCTGAACCAGAAAACAATGACAAAACTGTTTTGAACTTTCTCCTCTTGCCTTTTTCTATACCTTTTCATTGATAATTCATTTTAAGTCGCGATATCGCATTTGGGGTGGTCGTGCAAAGCTCGACAAGGGTTTTACCGGCCATGATGATATACTGAGCCTTTCCCTTGTGTTTTCTTCTGATTTTACTTCGACACATTTACATTAAAATATTTGTTTTAGGCTCAGCCCCATTTTATTCTCAACATAAAGTGTTCATATTAAAAACAAAAAGAAACCAAACTACGTTCAGGACGATTCATTTTTATATTTTTGTTTGAGGAGCTCAATCTCCACATTGAGCATCTCCCTTTCAGCCTGCTTCTTAGCCAAGAGCCCGAGGAATGTCACTCACCGAACATGACAATTATCCGATGGATCGAAAAATTCCCCCATTCCCCCGAGCACTTCGACCTCCTTTTCCTTTCCTTTACCCTTTCCCCTAACCTTTGCCTTTTCTTCTCCTACCTCCTTTTCTTCGAACCTCAATTTCGATGACCCTTCGATGACGATCAGCTCCTCAATGCAAACCTTTTGGACTGCAAAAGAAATGTTAGGTTTGGTTGTTGATACAAAGAACATGATGACGCACCTCGCTTTGGATGTACCAACCTCTTCCCTTCGATTTGCTTCGGCTCTCCCTTTCGTCGCCCCTCTAGTGTCACCCCATCCCAATAGCACAGTTGATGATCGATGGTACACTTAACGCACCGAATGCTCCCTTCTTGCAGGATGCAGGGGGGCTTCGTCTTGAAACCAGCGCATTGATCGCACTATTTGAGTGTTAGTTCCATGACAACATGAACATGAAAAGATTGTTACTCACTGAAACCTCACTGGGGGTCTCCTGGGTTCGTTTCAGCTCGACCTCGTCGTCAAGTTCATCCACCTCTGAAGCTCCAGCCTTATGTTTTCCCCCAACCGACAACATTCCCCCTACAACCTCAATGCCCCTCTCAGAGTTGTCTTCTTCCACATCGATCGCCCGTGCCTTGGCCTCAATCTCTGCATTCCGCTTTTGAAGCCCCTCAGTCGAGAGGGTCTTCGCTTGAAACTCCTCAATGAGACGCTTACGATCCAAAGCCAGGACCCGTCGCCATTCACAAAAACCCTCGGCCCTCTGCTCAGCAGTGGCCCTCTTTATAGCAACCTCCTCTTCGAACTGTCATTGTTCTTCATTCCTTTTGGCCTCCGCTTCTAAGCCTTCGCAAAACTTATGAAATAAGAAAAAGCCCCCCCACTCTAGCCACTCCGTTTTCGCGAACCCCTCGAACGCTTCGCTCACTTCCTCGAGCAGAGCCTTGACAGGTTGTCCCATCAGTTCACCTAGTTCACGGGCCATATCATTATACTCAGTCTGTATCAAGGGGACGTTAGCAAGTTATCTTTTAAAAATGCAGGATTTCCCTGCCATTCGTTCACAGAAGCCACGGCCCCAGACCTCGAAGTCACATTCCTCGGCTTTACCAGCCTCAGGCAGTGACTTGCCATAATCGATGAGCTCTTCTTCAAGATGATTAAGGATGGACATACTACATTGTGGCCAGAAGTACTAGAGACGACAAATGATCGAAGTTCAAACGCCTTACATAAAGTCTATCAACAAAGCCACGTGACTACCACATGATCTCAGACAACTGACTGGGGACAGTCAGGATTTCACTTGGGGGGAGGTTGATAGGTCCATTTGCCCTTTGAAGGTTTGAAACAGGTCGATCGCATCACATTACATCACAGCAAACCTCCAGAACCCCGCCGAACATCGTTGAAACCACGTCGAATGGCTGCGAACTACATCGAACACAGAATGCGCTCAAAGCCCTCCCGAACCATTTCGAAAACATTTGCACAATGTCGAACCACTTCGCGTGCTATTAGAATGATTCCAAACATGTTCGCTCATCTTTGGCTACTTCAGACCAGTAGTTTCGAACTTTGTATGTGTTCCCCCAACGTCCCCTACAGTTTCGAGCTTGGCACAAAACATTCCGGTCATGGGGACATCATTTACATCAAAGGTGAGGTACAGACTAAGGTAGCTGGTAAAGATTGCGACATTTTAGACCCTTTTTGAACAATAGAACTCCTTTATTTCATTTTATTACCTCCCACATTCTTATCTTTTCATCTCCTTTTGATATGTTATCTTTTGTTCTTCCATATGTTTTCTTTGCCTCATGGCAACCTCATGGTATTTTCCCCTTTTAGCCTTATTCACTCAGAAAACATAAATACCCATGTATCTCTTTACAAAAACCAAGCAATCATAGAGATTGAGCTTCACCAGTAGTCTTAGTATCTAAAAGTCGATATTGATCGGCTTCGCGCATTGATTCTTTGTTTAACTAGGTTTGAAACTGTTCGAACCTCATCAAAACCTGTTTCCAGCCCTTCGTTCGACTTTGCGAACATTTTGAAACTAACCATTAATATCTAGAAACCCATAACAGCTTCCAAACCCATATCGACCACTATTCAAACCACAAACCACTTCGCAAACAATTGAAATTCATTTGAACACATTTTCGCGCCATCGTATCCTATTGAAACATTGGTAGTTTGTTTGGGTGATATTTAGACCACCTCGCACCCTTCCTCTGACCTGTCTTTATACCTCGATTCACCTTATAGGTGTTTTGGTTGGATTACCAGGTTGAGTATTATCACCGCCCTCTCCTTCAACCATTCTCGGTACTCCGCTTCCTCTGCCTGCAACTCCACTACTTCGTTCTCCATCTCCCCAAACTCCATGTCTGCCACCCACTCGTCAAAAATCTCGTCCTCCCGCTCGTTATCCCGACGGTACTGGAAACTATCCAGCACCTCCTGTACTACCCATGTCACCTTCTCCAGATTCGCCACTGTAGCCTTGATGGATGCCTGTTGCAGCCATGCCATATCCTTCATCATATCCTCCA
Source organism: Tricholoma flavovirens (assembly GCA_003313805.1). Taxonomy (NCBI): domain Eukaryota; kingdom Fungi; phylum Basidiomycota; class Agaricomycetes; order Agaricales; family Tricholomataceae; genus Tricholoma; species Tricholoma flavovirens. Next base: position 9,045 of record QLOK01008904.1, read on the forward strand.
TCCCCTTCAATTCCTCGCTCACGGACCCCAACGGAACTCCTATGATCTCCCCGCTATTACCCTCCCCATTTCTCCAAACCGCCCCTATGCAACGGTGCTTTGCTTTACTGCACACCAAACATGATTTCGCACGGCCCTCGTGGACCTGCATGCACTCCTGCTCGCTAGCCGGACATCTAGGAACATTAACTAAAGAAAAACGCAAAAAATCAGTCACTTACTTCTTGCAGGGCATCTCTGTGGTCTCCAGAGTTGACCCTTCCTCGATTTCTGTAGCGGTCTCCACCTTTTTCACTCATTTCTTGGGATTTGGCTGCTCATCAGCCACCTCCTCGGTTCCTAACTTGACCTCCGTCACCAGCGCCCACTTTTTGCCTTTTTTGGCTGCCTTCCTTGCTGCCTTTGCTGCCGCCAATTCCTTGGCCTCCCTGGCCTCCCTCTCAGCAGCCTCCCGAGACTCTCATTCCTTTCGTTCGTTTTCCGCACTCCGTTCCTCCTCCGCTTGTTTTTGGGTCTGTGCTAGCATTTGCAGTAGCACGGTGGACTGGTCCACAGCGGACATGTGAGAGAAATCAAAAGTACCAAAGTTGGACATGGTGGTGGTAGGAGGAGAAATGAAATTTTTCTAAAAATTGCCGAGTCTAGACTTCAACATTCATGTGCCTCGAAGGGTCGGCCTTAAGGGGGAAATACTGTTATGTTCCATTCCACCCGACTCAGATTTCCGATGGAACACCGCTCCAAACTCCGATATATGTTGAGATCGATCAGATTCCATTCCAGTGCATAGTGTAGACTTCATACATAGTTACTCATAGGATTTTACCTCGGGTTATTACCTCGGGTACCGCCCGTACTGCTGACCACAGCTAACATACATAGCTCTTACCTCGGTCTCCGATCGAATCTCCGATCTCGGATTTAATATTGGTATTCAAGCTTAGATATTTTGTTTGTATTCTGCAATTCGAATATCATATGTTATCACGTTATCATACATTATCATACATTAATCACCCTCTTGTCTTTGTCTTCGGACTTCCGATCGGTCCCCTACTCGAATTCCTGATCATCCTCCAGTAAATTGAACACCGTAACAAGCGAAGGGCGCAACTTCTTAAAAGTTGAAGCCAAGTTCTTCTCGATACCCCACCAGATCTCCGATCGGTTCCCGCATGGATTCCCTTTCAGCCTCAGTTTATAACACAACCCCACATTCATACTTCAAATATCTTCCCATCATCCCACATCTTCAGGCAATGGTAGCAAATTCTACCTATGCTGAAAAAATGCAATACCAGTCAAACCATGTGCATGATCCAACCAAGGTAATCAATATCCTCGATGACACACATTACACCTCACTACTAGGGAAGTGCATCACCCTTGGTGATGAAGAACTCCCCATGTGGTTCTTTTCTGATCCTTGAGATATTGCACTTGGCTTGTCAACTGATGGTTTTTGCCCTTTCAAGTGTCAGAACAAGGCTGCTTGGCCACTCATTCTGTTCAATTACAATCTCCCTCCTGAAGAGAGGTTTCACAAGAAAAATATCATTTCTCTTGGATCAATTCCCAAGAAACCCCTTGACTTGGATTCATTTTTGTAGCTGGTTGTCCAGGAACTTCTCCAGCTTGAAATTGGGGTCTCAGCATTTGATGCACTCTTGCAGTTGAATTTCATTCTCCATGCATATTTAATTGTTGTTTTCAGTGATATTCTAGCAGTCCCCTTGATTATGTGTATGAAGGGACATAACACCATTGCTCCATGTCAAATGTGTGAAATTTGAGGGATCCACAAACCTAGCACAAAGACACATTACATGCCCTTGGATTGTTCTTTCTTTCCAGGCTCTCAGGATTCATACAACCCATCTGCTCTTCCACTCCACAATCATGCATCATTTCTTGAACAAGCAGAGATAGTTCAATCTGCTTCAACCAACAAAGATTTTGATAGATTTTCCACCATGTTTGGCATCAAAGGCATGCCATTGCTCAGTGCATTAAGCTCCCTCTTGTTTCTGACTTCATTCCCCTACAACTTCATGCACCTCATCTGGGCTAACCTAACCCCTAATCTGTTTCTCTTGTGGACTGGGAAATTCAAGGACTTGGATCATGATGGGCAGGACTATGTGTTTATGAAAACTGTCTGGGAAGTGATTGGAGAGGCAACCTTTTGGGCTGGGGAAACGATTCCTGCTGCATTCGGGTCCCACATCCCCAATGTTGCATTGGAGAAGGCACATATGATCACTGAAACCTATCCAATTTGGACATTATACCTTGCACCTGTGCTTCTTAAAGGGTGCTTCCTCAATGAATGCTATTACAACCATTTCATGAAAGTTGTTCAACTGCTTACACATTGCATTGACCTTAAAATCACACATGAAGAAATTAACAACCTCAACCAGAATTTCCAGAAGTGGGTTCAAGACTATGAGTGGTATGTGCTTCCACCTCTCACTTCCATGGAATTTTGTTTAATGGCTTGCCAGGTTCTACTGTCAAGATGATCCAGATCATGTTTCATGCTGCCCACTTACTGTTCATGCCTTGCTGCATATTGCTCCAACCATCAGAGCTATGGGCCTGGTCTGGGCCTATTGGGCATTTCCAATGGAATGCTATTGTGGCAATGTCCTTTGCAACATCAGAAGTCAATGGTTCCCTTACCCAAGCATCAACAGATATGTTATGTCATGTGCACAGTTAACCCACATCACCCTCCTATACAATTTGGATGAGAAACTATGCCTTCAACCACCTACATCTCATGACCAGAATCTGACACTGCCTTTATGTACATCTTCCATCCCTCAACAAATCCACAAATTTTTACATTAGTTTCAGATCCGCTATATGTTCATACTCCTCCAATGCAATCCACTGAATCTATCAACTGCTCTTTATGGATAAAACTTACTGCATCACTTGCAACTCACTTTGATGTAACTGCCCAAACAATTCATCAGCTCATCCCAAAGGATTCTCACTTTATTCAGTATGGCCAGGTATACCAGCTTGAAGGTGGGGATGTTATGCATGCTTGTGAGCTCAACCCACCCCAATCTGATAGCTGTGACATGTCATTTGTCCAGGTATGTGTTGATGTATCTGATATGGTACACATTGACATATTTCTATTTTAGTATCAGCTTTTGGTTGATAAATTTGCTCATCAACAACATTGAATGTCTGAGTTTGAACTGCATGACTTCTTTGGCCAACTACTTCACCTTCTTATCATCAGCATTCCTGAGTCACAAAGTGACCAAGTCCAGCCCCACATGCTTGTTTATGCGCTTATCAAGCCAGTTAAACTAATTGACCCCACTGCAGATGGGATCAAATGTTATAAAGACTTTGGATCCATGGAATTCATTGACCTTAACCAGGTGAAATGTGACATTGGATGGATCATGGATCATGGGAGGTGGGCCATTGTTGATTGCAGCACATCTTCTGCATGGCCACCATGATGTTACAAAATGACTCCACATTGTATTTGTATAGCTGTCTTAAATAAAGTTTCTTAGTTGTTTCTCAAGGCATCAAGAACATGCCACTGAGCCCAAATTCAGCCCAAAATTCAATGCTGAAATTCACTGAAGCCTCGTTAGAAATTCACATTGTTGACCTAGCCCAAACTGTTTGAAATTCCTATTGTTGTCGAAGGGAAAAATCATCCCATATTTCAGCCACTCATGGTATGTTATTCCACCACACCAACTTGGCATAAAAAGTAGAATTATACTGTATATAAAATTCATAACTTGAGTGTTTGGAACATCATGGCTGAAAATTCATCCCAAATTCATCTGCCCTTAATTCAGTCATATATATTATGAAATCAGGGTTTCCCAAATTAAACAAATGAAAAACAGGCCCCACCAGGTTCACAGTGTTGTCTTGCATTGTTTGAAACCTTCACCATTGGACTTGTGTATATGGACTTTTAAATTCAATTATTTTACCACACCTGCAACTGGCTGGGAGTCTGGCTCTGATCCAGTAATGTGTACCACGGTGATCACAGATCACTGCCCAAAGTTGAAGATGTTGTGCTTTCGATCCTAATATCACCAAACAATGACTCACGTGCATTGAACCATGAGCATTGCTGCAACACGCCTTTTTCAGCCTCCATTCATCCTCGCTCGATCTTCTCCTCCTTGACATAGCCGCCGAGCAAAAAAATGGCTCTAATGTGCGAGCCTTTGTGCCATTTTGGTGATAGGTCTGTTATTTAGTGCTCCAAGTGCCCCTTGCGTTCAATTTCCGAACATGGAGATAATGTTTGCCCACAGGCTTTATTTTACAGCGTTCCCCCATCCGCCCCCTTCCCCTCAAGTGCTCAACCGTCTTTCCGGAGAACCCGGAAATCAACCACGCGTACGCGCGCGACCAAGAGGTGGTCCTTCTGCCTCACCAGACGATTCCGCTTCGTATTATTATTTCACGATCGACGACCAGCTGCTCTACCTCTCATTCTTCCAGGACTGGGGGCCACTCAATATCGCAATGGTGTACAAAGCATGTATCTTGATTCACGAACTCCTCGAGGTACGTTAAGATTCTGTAACACACATCTGCCGCATGCCACTCACGTGAACGTGTACTGCTATTGCTGCCCTCAATAGGACAAGGAACTAGCATCTCACCGACTCGTGCTCTATTCATCTGATGACCCACGACGAAAAGCAAATGCCGCGTTGCTAATAGCTCTCTATGTCGTGAGTTCTTTGTGGAGTATGGTTTTCGGTTATGAACTAAATGTTAGTGCATCGTAGATGATCGTGCAACGACGCGCACCATGGGAAGCCTTCCATCCGATCGCCGAAGTCGAATTTATGCCCTTCCGGGATGCGGGGCGCGGTCCAAGTGACTTCAATTTGAATATCCAAGATTGTCTGTGGGGAATGTGGAAGGCTATGCAAAACGGCCTCTGCGATATGAATGAGTTTAGTGTGGAAGACTACGAATTCTATGAAAAGGTGGAGAATGGAGATTGGAATTGGTTAACGCCTCATTTTATAGCGTTTGCATCTCCAGTAGATGCAAATTGGCTCAAGCGGGAGAAAGAGGCGAAGGAAAATTCTAAACTATCAGGGACAAGCACATCCACAAGTCGCCCTAATTCTTCACCCTCATCCGCAAGTTCAAGCAATCTTGCTTTGCAACGCAAACTACCCCAGCCTTTCCTCAACTGTCTAGACTACTTCGAAAAACGAAGTGTTAGGCTCGTCATTCGCTTAAACACCGAACTTTATGACCGAAATACCTTTCTGGACCGCGGGATCGATCATATGGAGCTTTACTTTGACGACGGCACCAATCCTACTGATGAGATCGTAAGGACATTCATAGATGTTGCAGATCGCACCATCGAGGGTGGAGGTGTAGTAGCTGTTCATGTAGGTGTTACTCCAACCCCCCTGATTTGACGACTAACATCTTCTAGTGCAAAGCAGGTCTGGGTCGAACAGGTACATTAATAGGTGCCTATCTCATCTGGAAATATGGATTCACAGCGAGCGAAGCCATTGCTTTCATGCGCATTGTAAGGCCAGGAAGTGTGGTTGGGCCCCAACAGCAATATATGTATCTCAAACAACTTGAATGGGTGAAATGGGGTGCTGTAGATGAGATGCGGAAACTCCAAGCAGCAACCCCGATCGCCACCACAACTATCGTTACCCCTGCTACCCCACCCGCGGAAACGGACGAGGATGTAAATGCCATGCAAACAACCCCACCAGTTCCTGCCCAGATGCATCCAGCTATTCCTCCTGTAACTCCGAGTCGACACATTGCATCAGCTGCAGCAAAGGCAACCACTATAGCTCCGCCTGGTCAACCACGAAAGACTCCCGTTGCCAAACGACTTGCACGGGACTCTGATGAAGACGAGTCGGATGATGTACTTCCCGCATTGCGCGTTGCGCCTGCTCGTGGTAAACTAAAAGCATCACGCCCAGCAGCATCGCGAGGCATCACGTCGTCCGAACAACGGCCAACACGTGTGACAAGGTCGACAGCTGGTGCGCTAGCCATACGCAAGGCTGGCGCAGGTGCTTCAACTTCTGCTTCGACAACGAAATCCTCCGTTCAAGGGCCCAACAAGATACCTAGGCTTGCTACTGTTCGGAATATCTCTGCTGCCAAAGCAGCTGCAGCCTCTGCTACTCATTCGGACTCTTCTCAACAGCCGCGCCCGATCTCTGGACGTCCACAAACCCCACCGCCTCCTATCCCATCACGACTTCCAACCCTAATCCCATCAAAAAGACCACACCCAGTTCATACATCATCATTGAGCGAAGTGGCGAACGCTACCGTCAAGCGTGCGAGCACAACATCTGATGCGTGGATGACGAACAATGCGTCTGCTGTAGTGGTGCCGGCCACGAAGTCGGCGCGTCCTGGGCTGCGAAACGTGAGACGCAGACGGAGCAGCTTCAGCTCAGCAGATGTAGTTGCATGACGTCATTTCCTGCAACTTGGTCCAGCGATACACAATTTCAGTAGATAAACCTTCCTTTTGAGACCACTGCCAAGTAAGATATACCACTTCTGCGGGTGCCATTTTGACCTGTCATGTGCATTTCCCCTATATCCCCCCATCCATCCATGCAGTTTTTATTATTGACAGGTCATATTAACATTATTCGAAGAACCGCCTCAGACCCCGTCATTGATTGATCTTGTAGGCCATTAATCTTCACTTATCCCCGCATAAAGTGCAGGAAGTCATCTTCCACTCGGTATTTGCATACTTATTTGCATAGTGACTGTATATATAATTTGCACTGTTATCGTACAAAGCTGCAGACACTAAAAAATACTTCGTCACGGTGTGATTATGAAGAGTACTTATGTATGCACTCAAAGAACCATCGCAGGTCCTCCGGGTCAACCCCCGGTGTAATTCCATGACCTAGGTTCGCAATCCAGCCTCCCTTGCCGCGGAAGCCTTCACATATCCGTTTAACACCCGCTTCGATTGCATCTCTGCCGCCGTAAAGTAAATCTGGATCTGAATTTCCCTGCAATGCAACCTTGTCCCCTACGATCCGTCGTGCTTCGGCTGGATCGATACACCAGTTTAGCCCGAGGACGTTGTAGCCAGCCTCCTCGGCTAAGAAGTCCAGGGCGTAGTTGGCGCCTTTCGCAAATAGTGTCATGGGTGTTTCGGGAAGGTTCTCAGCCGCCAGACGGGCACGTACTGTCATGGAGATATGGCGGAGGGTTGGAAAGGAAAACAAGGAGAAGTCATGCGGCGAGAGTTCGCCTGCCCATGAGTCGAACACTTGAAGAAGCTGTAAAGATCACAGATGTTACTCAAAAAGCCAATATAGAAAGCGTGGACATGCCTGTGCTCCCGCGTTAACTTGACCGACAAGAAAATCCACGCAAACATCTGCGATACGCATGAGGAGCGCCCTAGATTCCTCAGGATGTTTGAAAATCCACGTCTTGGCCTTGGTAAAGCTCTTGCTACCTCCACCCTCGATCATGTACGCAAAAAGCGTCCAGGGTGCACCACAGAATCCAATCAATGGAACTTCACCATTTAGCTCCTGTCTGGTTTGGGTGATTGCCTCAAAAACATAGCCAAGCTCCTTGTCGACATCAACCTTCAATGATATCTTCTTTATGTCATCGGGTGTAACGAGAGGGTCAGGAAAATGAGGGCCAGGGTTCATGACTACTTCCATGCCCATAGCTTGAGGAACTACAAGTATATCGCTGAATATTATTGCTGCGTCAATAAGACCTTTGTATCGTCGAATGGGTTGAAGGGTGATCTCTGTAGCCAGATGTGGTGTCCTGCATATTTCGAAAAACTCGTGTGACTGGCGAACTTGGCGGAACTCTAGAATAGGTTTATTTAGAAATGTAAGCTTGTCTTTGAAAGAGTAGATTAAGACCAGGTAGGTAGCGTCCGGCCTGGCGCATTACCCAGACTGGTGCGCGCTCTGTTTGTTCACCTGTAACAAGAATGAGATTGAGAGTAATGAACAACAAGCTCATCTGCTAACCTCGAGCAGCGCGAAGTAGTAGATCGTTTTTGAGAGTCGGAAAACTGGTGGTCATTCTAATTTCTGTAAGACTGTAGTCCAACGAAAACCTTTTTTTTTGAACTTGATCGGGGAAAATCGCAATCTAATCTTATCTCTGTCACGTTGTTAGTGATCGATCACTTTGTGGCGGTGGTACATAGTCACATGTCTTCAACCATCACGAATCCCACTCACCTGGTAGACGAGTGAGTCATTTCTGAGTGCTTTGACCGGGCCTACACGAGCAACCCTGATCGGTCAAGGTTCAAAAAATCTGGCGAGTTCGACCGTATTCGACGAGAACTTCTTTCGGAATTCCAACACAGCGTGAGTACAACACATTAAAACATTACGTCAAATTATTGCCTGAAGAACTTTCCGAAGGATGGAATCTCTACTTTCAGGACTCGGATAGAAGATATTGCACGGCAAAGACTTACATCCGACAGCAAGCTGCGACATCTGCCCCCAGAGGCTGTTTACAAAGAGCTCATGCAGGAGATGGACAGGTTAGCTCAGGAATAACGTCGGTCCACATCTGTGTAAATTAAACATTTCTTGAATTAGATTCCCCGTCGTCGAACGCGCGGCTGCGGACGTTAAAATGTTTTCCGACCCCATTTTTACAGCAGGTATCCGCAAGTCTGCTCAAAGAATCATTCGCGAGGTTAAAGGGAGCAAATCTCAGTCCCAAACTCAACTTCGAAATGGTTTGCCTTGCGTTCGATCTCCGCAAACAATTCTTCATTGACAGCGGCGTAGACAAGGAGAGTAATGTAAACCAGGCAGTGTCCATGAAACCTAGTGTGATCCACACCTCCAAGTCAGCGCCAAAAGATCTGTTCTCTAGCCCGTCAGAGGAAGCGTCTACTCTCCGATCTCCGAATTTTACATTGGACACCAATACGCCTCCTCCTATCATGCTTCGAGAAAACTCGCAGGTTCCAGAAAGCAAGAAGATAGATGTATCCGCTATACCTGAACAACCTGGTCCTTCACCGACCATTCTTACGAAACCTGACCTCACAACAGCCGGTGGCGCTCCCTCCGTCGACGTGGAAATGGCGGATGGATCACAGTCAGACGAATTCGCGAAGGCTCCCACATAACAGATGCATCACAAATGGATTTGATTTCCTCACGCTGAAAGTTTGTTTGTACGTTGTTCTTGGGTCTGGATCCATACAAAAGGATATATGGTATTTAATGAGTACAACGATGTCCAGCATGCGCAAGTAACGAAGGAAACAAGATATGTAATAAATAGTAGCTAGTACACACACAAATCAACACTTCCAATGAACTTGAACAAGTTACGATGCCAATGAATGAAGCCACCATTACTTGGCTTATTCAGCCTGGATCAAAGTTACTGCTCTTTGGGAGCGTGGTTTGATAGTACATTTGAATGGCTTGGGGTGACTGCAAGGAACAGGTTATCAGAACCTGCGCTGGGCAGGACGGAAATTCCGCTAACATACCTAATGGTTCCCGTTGTGTTCTCGTGAACGGGTTCGATGACCATGCCGTTCTCGATGCATTTGGATATATCAAACACGGCCAGGGACATAGCACACGAGATAAATACTGAAGCATCGGCAAGTTGTAAACCTATAAGGCACGTCGGTTAGTCCCACCTCCGTTGAACATTTTTGGAAGGCACCTGGACAGATTCTGCAAACTTATCGTCAAGATTCGCGCTGCAGTTGATTCAAGGAAACGCTAACCGTCTGCCAAATCCAAAGCACAAACCACGGGGGTCAGGCTCAGCTGTCTTGCTTTCTGAAGGCAGAAACCGGCTTGGATTAAATAAATGAGGGTTGGCGTAAGTCCTTGGGTCATGCATGAGGTTCCTTTTGAAGATGCCGTATTAGTTGATGAACTTTAAGCTTGCCTGAATATCACTAACCATATATTGGCAATGACAAGCGATCCCTTAGGGATGAAATAGCCTGCGTGAATATCGTCCTGTGTTGCCCTATGGGGTACGCCTGAAATGAATGGATGTCAGATAGCTGGGCTTCAGGAAGAGAGAACATTCACAAGTAGGGACAACAGAGTTCCAGCGAAACACTTCCTTGGTAAGAGCATCTATATATGGCAGATGCTGGCGGTCGGCGAAAGTAGGGAGCCTATCGTTACCAACGACGGCATCGATTTCTGCCTGAGCTTTCTTCATAACTTCTGGGTGAAGAGTCATGGCAAGGAAGAAGGAGTATACCGCTGATACCGTCTACGGAAAATCAATGCGATCGTCCATAGAGATCACCTAACACGAAACTTACAGTATCAGCCCCACCTATCACAGAGATTAGAACCACTGGTACAGTGCACTGGGATATGACTGTACCTGAATATAGACTGGCTGCACTCCATTTAAGATCAAATTCTTCCTCAAGAGTAAGGTGCTTGTTTTCGAGCATATGTGATGTGATCGAAGCCAAAGCCGTACCAGCGGCCTGTTAGCACCTGAGTCAGTGATCACAATGCCTCTATGCGTCTGAGATCCGTACCATTTGCTGCTTCACAAACTGATATGGTTGTTCGACCGTTTGGACAAGAGTCGATGCCCAAACCTTTGCTATCTTCTGGAATCCAGCTCCCGGAAACCAAGAAGGGATGTGACGCACTGGTTCATCTAGGTTAGTGAAATTTATAGGCTACGGAGGAAAACTAGCATCGTTACAGGGAGGAACGAGATCAACCAGGAATGCACCGGGAGCTGTGGAAAGCGAGAATTGTTCCGTAGCTTCGTCTGCAAGTCGAACAAACGGATCATTTGTCTCTTGAATCTCATAACCGTGTGAAATACGTAGTATTGTGGCCCCAACAGTCCTATCGTCGCAATCAATCGCATCCAAGGCGCTCAATTAGCTGACGACGGTGGAAACTTACCACCTAACGTGAGCCGCGAGCTCCGCAGGTTTAGCTAACACTCGGCGGAGAAAGCGACGGGTTTCAAACTCTTCTAGAGGCAGAAACTGTCTGATTGCAGAGGCGCTTCCGATTGCCTGGTGGAACAGACGACGGAATCGACGGAAGCGGTCGCCATAGGGCAACAGAACAAGAGTATTCTTCCAACCAACAAGCTCACCTCCCATGTGCAGGGTTGGACGGTCGGAATAGATTGAACTCTTCTTCTCTAGCATCTCAATGGTCGTTTCCGCTGAGTTGAGAATAATGAAAGATTGGCCCAGCACAGTAACAGAACATATATCACCTTAAAAAAGAAATGTCAGCGAGCACAATTCGTAACTTCATTCTATATACTCGCCCCATCGTTCACCCCACTGGGCGAAGGTCAACCAGTCCTTCTCAGAGGGCATATCGAGAATGTTTCCTACCACCGGCAGGCCTTTGGGACCAGGTGGAAGTGATGCAGGTCGTAGGCTGAACCTCCGAAGAAATTTTTCGAAGACAAATAAAGTAAGAAAAGCGAAGAATATATCAGTAAGCATCAAGTAAGAGAGCGCCATTGAGTCAACAAGACGGGTTATGGTCTATAGGGAGGAAACCAAATGAGTGTCGTTAGTATGAATGGCAAAGAAAATGAAATCGGGTTTTAAAGCTAGATGTCAAGAGATACCACCAGATAGGATCAGTCCAAATTTGGGATCCGGCACGAGGTCGATGGACGGAGCCGTTTTTACGAACAATTAATAGAGAGAAGCCCGCGGTAATCGTAACATGAAGTCCAAATATGCTAGAAGAAGGATCACAAGGCAACGACAGAAACTGACAGACATCATTTGCATCCACGGACGAGCTCAAGATAGTGCTTTAGTTGCCGCATTCCACGTTAGGGTTCCTAAAGATCACATATATGGCAAAGAGCTGACTGGAGATGTGAGGCGAATCTACCACCAGATCATCAAGGGTCCGGTACGATCTTGACTTGACTGGGGGCCAAAAAGCTGACTTGCAGCAAGAATGAGCAACTCGAGATTTGCAAAGAAGTTACAAAGAAGTCCGACCATGAGGCGAATGCCAGCGATGATCACCACGAGGACGTGCAGTGAGGTCGTTTTCAACGGGACAGGCTTGCTAGGGAACAAAGGCTCCGGTCGACGTCTCAGGCTCAGGCTGTAATATCCGAGTCATCATTCATTGAAGAGCCTTTCGCCTTCCCACCTCAGCGAGACGAACTTGAAGAGTCCGAGTCGCGACCGTGAGAAGGCGTCTAGTACTATAACAAGTTTCAAATAAATACAAAATATAACACTGCAGTCCGACGAGAAGTGGGCAACGACACTGTACTTTACACGGCCTAGCACGAATGATTTGAGGCATTCAATCTGTCACAATCCTGGTTCTTTGTACGAGTCATTTGTGGTTGCTGACTATACGAGGTTATGGGATGTCGCGAATTGGTGGCGAGACGGTTTGCATTCCGTGAGACACGTACCTCGGGCTCTGGCCCAGTGGGATCATGCACGTATTGTTGTGTCGTGTCAATCTTAATGGATATATTGGTTGTACGCTATAGAATAATATTATAAATGCGCATTGGGTTGTGAAACGGACGGACATACATTTGAGTTATTATAGCCCCCAGGTCCAGACTTCAAGAATGCTGGCTGAAGGGAGAATGTCAAGTTCTCGCTATCTTCACCAAGTTCTCTGATTGCTTGACGAGCATTTAACGTTGCAAGAACGGAATTACTATACACTGCAAACTCGGATCCAATAAGCGACGGACCAGATCAGATGAGAGCGAAACACACGTCGTCCAAGACTAAAATAGAATGCCACATATATGAGCGTCTGTCCCCAAACCGCGATCTTAAAGACGTTAGAGATGTATTCAAGATAGTTCCAGATAACGGACGAACAGACAGAAGAGACGCCATCGCGCAGATGGTCGTCAAAAAGCCAGTACTAACAGCAAACAAGGTCTGAATATCGCCAGTAAACCCAGGAACCCACCATTGTTTGGGGAGAGAGCGTCACCAGTTTCGTGATCATTGTGTCCGATCTTAGGGTATGTTAGACAAGATTTTCTTGCGAAAGAAAAGGTATACTTTCTAAATCCCGTTCGAGAACGCTGAAGGAAGAAGCACAAAGCGCCTGCAATAAGGGCATCGGCGACCGCTGCCAGTACATTTACGGTCATCGACAACGCCTGACAATATGTTAGATAACGAGCATGGACACGACATGTACTTACTAACCTTTAGCTGCCTCAGCTGGGCCCACGTTGTGAGCTGTAGTCTGAGCGATCCATTTATATCAGATGTCATACACGATTTAGATTTGATGGCAGGACTGACGATTGGATTGTAAACGCTAGCCCAAAGACGTCAATCACATTGAAAGAATCGTGGGACGCAGGAAGACTTACCAACAGAGCACGCTGTGCAACTTGTACATAGATAGCTCGAAGAGAGGCATGAGGGCATGTGAACTGACCGAATTCTCCGAGTACGAAAGCCACCTATGATTGACATATCAAACTCATGTACTCATGGTCACATTCCGAGTCCTCGATACATACAGTCAAAGCAGTGAGGAGTACGTTGTTATTGCTGACTATCAAGGAGATAAGAAACGAAATGCATAGGGGTAATACCGGAACCTTACGACGCCAGACGCGCAATGTCAAAAATCTAGAATCATTCAGTGAAACTCCAAGCTGAAAGGTGGAAGGAAACTAACGACTGGACGAGCAGACCGATGAAACCCTATTAAGAGAAAAATGAGCTTTGCTTGACATTTGAAAGTTGAACCATGAAAATATGTCACATTAAAGACGACCTCAAGCTGACCGCCACCGATGAAGGATGATAAGATCGCGCTCGGGGTTTATCGTCCTGGATACTCACAAGAATGCTCCTTGATCATCAACACAAAATATTCAGTTTCAAGTTTAGTGAGAGATGGGTTGAAAGAAAGCTGGCGCACCAAACCATGTTGTCCAGTGCCGCGAAATTTCCAAAATTGGTGATGAGATAGTGATAAACTGATTTACGTTTGAGCTTTGAGCTGTACATGAGGAAGAAAATGCTCGCCGGTGTGCGATATCAAACCCTGATGTACACTGTCAAATACCCAGATCGCAACAACCTAAAAATACTGTTCAAGCGCGAAGTGGCACGAGAAAGGTCAGGTTCATACAAGTGCTTTAATGTACCAGACATCCTGAACATATTATGGAGCTTTAGGAATTCTGGCAAGGATTGAATATACCTTAGTGTATCTGCTGAAGTAAAACCATGTCTGGACACACGAAACTTTTGTCCGATTATTTACGGAGGTGATAGAGAGAAAGAGGTTGATAAGCACCTCCATACAGCCTAAGTATTTCAAGAATCTGTTTGGAACAAGGGATTCTAAGGCAATTTGGCGACTCACATTCCTGCGCATATTACACCAACGAGGGACGCTCCCATTCTGTCAGGTGAGCTCAGCAAACTCAACCATGCTTTGTTAACTGGGCACCTACGTATTATGCACGGCTGCGGGGCTTCCGTCCACCATACTTGAAACGATTGAAAAAATGAAGAGGATGGGCTGTGGAGCTAGAGTGTACCATCCGCGCTTTGACCACTGGTCTTAAGAATGCGGAGCTTTAGCCCGTACGTACGAGAACCAGTGGATGAGAACCAAGTTGCTTCAGTTGTGTACGTTTGTGTCGTCACCCGATACGCCTATCCCTGGCCGGAAGGTGACATCAGGATTCATGACTATCCGATCGATGCTCAAACGCAAAGTGGCGTAGAATTCTCGATGTAGTGGCACAAGAACCGAGTTAGAGCTGGAGTATCTTCTTACACGTAAATCGTCGCCATCTGGATTCCGAGGAAACTTCCTGGCCTGGAGGCAAGGCATCTATGCAGTCTTGCTTCTGATGAGTACGGCAACCTCCGGACACTGTTTTGTGCATTAAAGTTGTTTTGAGAATCTTAGGTCAGGTAAACTGCGTATTGAATATTGAACAGTGATCGAGGATAGCGTTTCAGGGTGTCTTGTGCTTGATCACAGGAGCTCCGAAGCGCTCACTAGAACATTCAACATAATTGTCAAATGACAAATGAGCGCTCGGCGCTCAACTTCCAGTTGGAGTGTTCTTGAACTTGAAGCGGGAAGATCGAGAAAAACAAAAGCGAGAACACTCCCTTGGGATGGCATCCCCTAGTCATCGAGAGACTCGGGAGCGTAACCCCACATTGCGACGTGAACTTCAGAAACTGGCGTAGTAATTTCCCATGGGGAGGTATCCTCATTTGACCAATCAAAATTGTTGTATAAGTATACGGATAAAGTCTATGACATTGTCATAGTCCTGAGCTTCACGCCGACATTTTGCCAGAGATGATATCGGCCGCTGCGACGGGAAGAAGGGGTTAGTTGTTAACAGAGCAGCAAGCAAGCAAGTACAACCTTTCTCGGCGATAGCGTACGCCGCCCCTGAAAGGGACAAGTAACGACAAAGTGATCAGCATCAGCTAACAGATCTGACAAGATGCCTACATTGAGGATGGGACGAAAAAGTCAGAGGCGCAATGGACAAATCGACGATCCGGATGTTCTTGGTACCGTAGACCTGGATAGCAGACCGTTGAGGAAACCACTCAAGAAATCACTGGCCCCATGCCTTAAGATTAGGATCGACGACGCCTCCTTTGACCTTGGGCAACATAGACAAAGTTCCCATAGTGTCTAGAGTAAATTCAGCCAGAAGATACAACAGTGTCGATCTAAGATTCTTACGATACGTGGTGCGAGCTGCGCTCTTTAGCCAGTCTATGCATGAGCTTATGTAAGTGTTTGGTTACATGGATCTTGAAAGTAGAGCCTCCTTGCCGGCAATCTCAGCATCAGTTTCTACTTTATGACCAGGGTTTAGTTCAACGATAACTGGATCTATTCAATAAAGCAATTTCTTCAGAGTCGTTTTCTAACCAGCAAAATGCCATCCTTACCGAGACAATCTTTGAACGGCGCAGTCAAAGCAACTTTTCGAGAGAACTTCACCAGCTCAACGAGGCTTAGAAGGTCTGACGATTTACCCCATTTAGATCAACGCCTATCTAGAACTAGGAAGCTACACACCGATGTCCTTCTCAAAATAATGGGGATCAATGATCGGAGATGTTTTGGGGTCAGCGGAGCCCGCATGCTGAGCCAAGGCAGTACCTAATCAGTCTTAAATCTCGGTTCAAGACATATCACCCACGATGGTTCCTCTTGAGAAGACATTATTTATGGCGCAGCAGAACGTGAAGTATCTCTTCCCCGGCAAAGGTGGGTCTGGCGTTTAGCAAAAGGTAAGTGCAGTAAACAGCCCCAATAGAACCAACGGACTTGGGAAGGACAAAAACCCTGGAAAACCAATGAGTTCACAAACCGGTAAGAGTTGTTCCGGTTCCAGTCTTGCAAGCTGTAACTTGTACTGATCGACAAGCCCCAGCGGGTAATTTGCCTCTTGTATATTCTTCGAGATATCACTTTTGATATCAGCGTGAATAGAGGCAGCGTTTTCAGAAAACGAATTAAGAGGCTGAAAGGTAATGTTTTCGATACCCATGGCATGCACGCCTTTGGATTGGGCACTAAAAGAAGCTGTCAGTGGATTATCAGAATTCCAAATTGTGTAACGTAAGACATACAAAAGATCAACATGTTGTTCAGCTACGCCAGGGAAACGTAACACGTCGAACGTCTCGTCTGGGATGCTGTCCTTAAGCTCTGTCATCAAATAAGCATCCTGATTGCGAGACCTGCAAGTAGGAGATAACACGAACGAAAGGTGATTCCAGCCCAAACATGCTCTTGAACATTCTCGCCTACACCCTCTAACTCTAACTTCACAGGTACATCAATCGTCTGAAGAACGTCACGGCGCCCAATGCCAGAGAGCTCCAAAATCTGAGGTGATTTCAGAGCACTATGAAATCGCAGATAAGCAACGTCGCGCAGGACAAGGATAAAAAGACCTTTTACCCGGCTGATAAAATGACTTCCTTCATCGCACGAGCAACATGAACGCTCTCGTCCTTTCCACGAGTAAATTCAACTCCACTAGCTATGATTTCCTCATCGTCAGAGGAAGTGATGACCCTATGCACATACGCAGAGACCAGGACAACAAGGTTAGGGCGTGTGGCGTTCGGGGCGTAGTAAGCCTTTTAGAAATAGAAATTAGAACAATAACCGAAGATATGATCGAACATACTGTAGCAGCATAACTACGATGCCCAGTTTCGGGATCTAAATTATTGGGAGAAAGGGAAGTTCCCGCGGGCTGTATGTATCGATCAACAAAAGGAACGAATTGTGTAATGGGACTACGTACATCACCATCGAGCTACAACGGCACGATGTTAATAATAAGTATGCAGTTTAAAATGGGGCTTACAGGGCGCAGCGCCTTAGGTATGCCCATATTATGCAACGTCTGTGTAGAATTTAGGGGATGAAATTTGCGAGAAAAGTTGAAGATGGCACCTCTTGGACCTTGATATCTACATTTGCTCTTATTCTCGGATGGGTGAGTTTTATGGGGCCTGTAAAATCGTCCGAGTCGCGAATGATGTCAAGGGGACCGCAAGAGGACATACCATCACCAAATGCTTTGTCCCATCCACTCCCAGCTCCAAGTCCCCGCTTTGAGGCTTCCTCAGTGGACAGTGCAGCAGGAACAAATCTACAAGCATCTAGCTCCGTTACTACAATAGACATGGCGAAACCCACTGACAAGGCGCTTTTTGTGGAGTACTTGGCAAGGTTATCCCAATTCCAACCCTTGTTGCCCAGTCTCTCCCAATCTAAGCCAGACTAAACATCTCCTAATCAGCAGTAAGGGTAAAACGGACCATCGATTTCTTGCTTAGGCGGTTTATTCCAGGACATGAAATTGATTGCAGAAGTTCCTCCTAACCCTCGGCCCCTAGTAAAAAGTGCTAGTGAATCCTACAAATAGAAGCCTCTACAGCATAAGAAAGCATACCGAAACCATGAAAACTTGTTTCCATTCGCGTGGTTCTGAGGAACCTGTAATACAATGCTCAGAATTTTCACTTTGCATCTGCCGAAAACGCACAGTTTGCATAGACCATGCATATTTCTCCTGCAGGAAGTGAGTACCGTATTGTCCGGGACGCACTGCAGAGTTGTATCTGTGACGCAGCTGACAAAAGTGGTCGGGAGTGCTTACAGATTGCAAGGTCGTCGAGGTTCGCCTCGCCTGCTTCGAGGACTAGGACAGAACAGTTTGGGTCTTCTGTAAGTCGCGCTGCGAGAACAAGACCTGCGGTCTATAGCTGTGTCATCGAGACCGCATTATATTATATTATTAATGGCTTACACCACCACCTGGAGAACTACAAATGAGCAAAATGTCCTTTGGTAAACGGTATGCTGCACTCACCAACCACAATATAGTCGAAGGACTTGTTTGAAACTTGTTCCAGCGAGACAATGGGCATTATCAGAAGGTGGCGTGTGCAAAATCAGCCTGAGGTAGCGCGCCTTTTAAACATTCGTAAATGTGGATATCGCGATAGGATCATACGTCCGAGCCGTCAAGCCTTGCCTTCTGCGTCTAATATCGCAAATGGTATGTGTCACGGTATGCATGTCATGCAAGGAAATCGAAACTCAAGATCCTTAGACTTCGCATGTGACTGTGACGGTCGGCCAAGGCTCTGGTGGCAGGGGCGGGGTTGACATCGGAGAAATCCGAGATATCGACTGATCGTCGCTTCACTGTTCAACTTCGTCCTTCAATCATGTCTAGTGCCACCGCTTTCATTCTGGGTCAGTTTGTGCCTGTGGTATCTAGCAGCTCTTGTTTTCTGTCCAAAATCTCGCGATCTTTGGCACACTCATTCAATAAGCATGCTGATATGGGTCTTGGATTGGTTATTTGTTTTCTCAAGCTGGAAATTTGGTCTATAGTTTAATTCTGGGGCAAGGCTGGAGTCCTTATTATCGAGAATTTCTTGTAAATTGGCATCCAATGTTTCAAATGTCAACGATGGACTCGGATGTGTTGAGGAGAGCATGGAACCAGACCCGGTGCGTGCATTAACAGAGGCTATTGAGGTTGGAACTATCCAAAGTGCATCTCTGTAGTACTACTAATATGTGATCGTGCTCATCATCATAGATACTGCTGGAATTGTATGCGAGTTGTCTTCAATTCAGCACAGAGTTCGACACTAATGTCTTATAATTCATGAAATTTTATTCAGTCCTGGATCACTGATTTATTCTTCCTCATCATCACAATTGCGAATACTGTTTGAACAGCATGGGATTGCGGTTCATTCTGTCAATATCCATAATGGCTTTGATCCATCATCTCACCGACGGTCTTTGTATCTACCATTTGAATCAAGGCTGTCAAGCTGTCACGAGAGTTAACAATGTTCCCAATCTTGCAGGTGTCATTTACGAGAACTTATTGCATATGCTCCGAACAACCCGCAGAGGTCTAGGCTATCACTTTCTTTCCCGATACCTCAGAATATCAACGGGCGATGCATACTCGACAGCAACATGGTTCTATCGAGAGTTCGTTTGCACGTTTTGAACGTTTATCGAGACCGCAAGCATTGGCTATAGGTGCAGACCATGGTTTGTCTCCCACCGGATCGTTGGATGATATTAAAAATGCCGTCATTGGTCACATCGCTGAAGGCTCTTGTGGACGCTCCAATGCGACGTTTCCTTCCACATGTGCCAAATTTCGTCCACAATGTTCAGATGAAACATGACAATTGCCTGATATCAGAATGAGCTCAATTATATCGCTGTCCTCTATGTTGTTTACTTGACGCTTATCACATATCTCATGATCATAGTGCACGAATATTTTGCGTCGTACTACACAAGTCAACTGTGCGAAGGCAAATTTGGAAAATGAGAATTTTCAATTTCAGTCAAAATTTCCCAGCTTTAAGTATATGGATGTGCTTGTTGTATGTGAATTGGGTTCAGTGTAAAATCTTATCTGTTAACACATTGCAAAGGTTTTGGTAGCCTGGCAAGCCGTCTTGTAGTATAGAGTGAGGACAATCGTTCATCTATATAAAAGGTTTGGGGAAAAGCCATACCTGTGTCAAAGAGCATCACATGATGATCACGTGACAGGGCGCATCTTTGGGCCGCCACAACCGTAATTCCGAGTCTTCGAAACGGAAAGAAGAGATCGTGATCAGAATCTTCGGAGCATGCCCTGTTAGTCCGGCAAAAGGACAAACAGACTAAAGGGAAGAAATGAGACTACACCAAGGCACGCTAAGAAAGAGAATGGGAGGATGAAAGAAGTGCATTTCTCCTTCTTGTGCTTCTTGACCCCAGACCCCAGACCTCAAAGGCACTCGACGTCGAAACACGTTGAGTCAAAAGTCACGCCGCGCTTACAAAGCCCGGACACAACTTTTTCGGCCCAGCGCTCGCATAGTAGCCCACCGTTGAGTTTCACAATGGAGAATATCATGGCCAGGTCAGCTTTTTCGATTATGAGACTTTCACCTGACCAGTTTGTTGGCAGAATCTTCAGATTGTGAACTTCATCTCTAAATCTTGATTGTCGTAGTGTAAGTGATCGTAATCGCTGGCGAACATTTGAAGTCTCTAATATAACATGATCTTTCAGAAGACCGGATGTGTAACGAAAATGCAGCTGTCGTCGGATATGTCAAATTATCTCTGAAGGCGCTCCAAGTTCCACGACCTGGTGCCAGCGAGATCAAGGGGCTTGGCATCATTGTGGTAACCGGCCCGGGGTTTCAATGTGTATGCACAAGTTCAACCATCATGGTACCGTTTCAACATGCTTATACTTTGTTGCGTACTTACTTGTGGTTGCATTCAGTTGCATCAAATTTGAGCGAGCCCGAGCATCACGGATACATATCGACAACACTGCCCATTTTGTCAAGGTGATGAAGGTTCTAACATACCAAAAGATTTCTTTCGTTCTACCCCCACTGGCTGGCTCAACTCTGCCATCTTCATTTTCCCCGGCGACCCCGAAGCGGGCTTCGTCTTTTTAATTTGCACAACCTTATTTTGTCTGTCTGTTATGGCAACTTTAGGCAGTGCCAGTGAGGAGACTTCGTCGAGTTGTTCCATACGCCACCTCACTAACCATGCCTTCAGACTTCACACATGGTCTCGACACTCCTTCGGCCAATATCGTACATGGAACTCAACCGCAACTCATTGCATTTCTGGTGCTCAACATGTGGCCCTCTCATCTTGGCATTCCTATTTTGCTTGCTATCATATTCTTCAAGAAGATTTACCGCCACCCGACCTTTGTGAATCTATGCATCGCGTTCATTATAGTTGGAATGCAAGTATCTCGCTCATTATACCAAATTGAAACCCTTACTAAATAATTTCTACAGTTCTTCTAGTCTACTGTGAGCATTGCATCGATCATATCCTCTGTTGTTTATTCACGAAACGTGCTCAAGTGTCTACGCGGGAAAGACCACGGGTCCCGAACCACCGCTGGTGCTTTGCCTTCTTCAGGCGTCTTTGTTGTATGGCTTTCCCCCAATGTCAGTTTTTATCCCGAAGCCTAGAAAACGCTTGACGATCTGCGGTGTAGGACCTCTGTGTCGGCCTTCGTCCTTGTACTACAAGTAAGTTCCTTATGGCATCGAGAATATTTTGTCCAATGATGACCAGGTATTCCTTGTGAACCGAACGTCGTATTACGAACGAAAGTCACCTATGAAGAATCATACCGTTGTACTCTGGGTGGTAAATGCCTGTCATGTAACATCCTATTTTATTCATCAACTGTCTGTTCCCTAGATGTTGATTACCCCATATGCCTTTTTTTTAGTTTCTATCTTAGCTACCGCCATTGTACGCATTCTTCGATCATAATGAGCTTTGCGCTACTAATATTAGTAATACAGATAGGCGCAGCTAATCCGACGAAAATCTCCCGTAGCCGGCGCTTTTTCTATTGCTCTGTGGACTCTCACGTGCTGTACGTATGTGATCTATGATCTTTGATTCGTTCACCAACGGTATCTCACCATCCAGAACTAATTCCCTCACCATCTTTGCCTCCGTATTCTTGGTTGCGACTGTCGTTATGGAAGGTATCATTTGGAAATCTTATTAAGAAGTTTGGACACTCAAAACAACACAAGTTTGGCTGGTAGTTATCCTTCGCAAGCGATGGACTGCTTTGAAACGACGTGGCCCAAGAGTTCGTGGGGATCTAGATTTGGGCATGCCCATCCGCATCTTAGCATACGGATTCTACATTGCTATCGCGCTAAGGTAAGACATCCAAACCCCACCCAAATACCCATCTTACCTTTGGGTAGTTTGAGCTTGTTATCTATCAAGGCACCGGGAAGCCCTATTCCTGATCTGGTCATTGCTACCAGTAAGTTGAACGGTAGACATATGTTGAAGGGATGCAATTAAATTTACATGGCAATCAGCCGCTAGTGCTTTTCTGCTTATATTTGGCACGCAACAGGTCTGTGATAGATTATGGCGCGAATTCCCCGTACTAACTGCCTCCAGAACATATTATTGTTTTGGCGCAAGGAAAAGTCGTCACTTCAAGAAGAACCAAAGGTCCAGTCGGCCCCATTGGCTGAGAAAATACATTCATTTCAAGAACACAGAAGCCGATTTACGATTGTGTAGTCTCACAATCAGAAAAGACTACTGTAGCTTGAAATATAATGTTCTTTATAGTACATAAGTGTCCCGCACTCATGATAGTACATACAACCTTAGACAAACATGTTCAAACACAACCTCAACTTGAAATTTGGGTTTGCGAGACACGCGAATCTTTCGTTTGGCGGGTTGAACGATGACAGTAAGTCTTGCGTTACTACGACTCTAGTCGTCTTTATCTCTTTGACTAGAGTCGGTGTTCTGGCGTCCTTCGCGTATTTTCGCGCTCGGCTGCGTTCGCTTGGTATAACGTCCCATCCCACTAGGTTAGTATGTCATTGACGGAATATTTCAGCTATCCCAGAACCGCAACGACGCTTTCAAGGCGTTTAACTACGGCGATTGAATCTTCTGTAAAGCCTGCTCCCCCACCACTACCCAAGTCGAATGATGCTACTGTGTCACGGATTGTGGATGACATTTCGGGACTGACGTTACTACAGGCTGCAGACCTGGTTACTCTGCTGAAGGTGCGTGAATATTTGCCCAGGAAAACCATAACTGAGGGTGTTGCTGAAATTAGTCACGACTAAATATCCAAGAAATAGCAATGCCAGCAGCGGCCCCGGCAGCTACACCAGCTACTGTCGCCGCGGATGAACCTATCGAGGTAAGCGAGCCTTTGATTACGATCGTCAGCAGCGTTATGAAATAAAAACGTAGGAGAAACCTAAAGAAAAAACTGTATTCAACGTCATGTTGGAGTCATTCGATGCTGGTGCTAAGCCCAAGGTCATCCGAGAAGTGAAAGCCTTGGTGCCAAATCTCACACTTATAGATGTATGCTGTTATTATCTTATTCACACTATGCTCAACCAACTCTGTGGCAGGCCAAGAAGTTTGTGGAATCTCTCCCCAAGGTGCTAAAGGAGAACCTGCCCAAAGAGGACGCAGAGAAGCTGAAGAAGACATTTGAAGGCCTTGGCGCCGTTGTCAAACTAGATTAACACCGATATCACACTCCTTTATTAAATATGAAAGTATTAATGGCAGTTTTAACAAGCAAATATTTGATACAATTGTAGAAAAGCAAGAACGACGAGTGGATGAGCACGACAGTCCAAGGCGCTCAGTCCTCCGACAAATATCGATATTCAAACCGGAAATCACTCTTCTTCCGCTGACACCACGATCCCTCCCAGTCGAAATAGACATAGACGCCTTGCTCGTATTCTTCTGTAATGGCCTGCGGTTCAGAATGGCGCTGGAACCACGTTAGATATTTCACATGGAATCGCCATGATTGGCGTTTGAGTTCTTTCGCTGCAAGGAATCTGGAGCGAACGCGTTTGTCTAGGTGCTTAACAAAAGGAAGAGTACTAACTGTTGATACGTCCCAGGTAGGAAGTAGAACACGTAAAACAAAGTTTCTACATCCAGTTGCGAGAAAATTGCATGCGTGCTCAATGCGGGATGGGGTGCTTGTGGGTAATACGGAGCTGTCTGGAAAGGATTTCTGGGAACGTAGTACTTTGGCCTAATATGTCCAGAAAGTATCAGCGTGTGAATGGTAAGACAGAGGATATGCATACTTCTCTGTATCCTGAGGCAGCGGCACATTGGAGTGACCCCCTTCCAACATCTTGTGGACTTGGTCGAGATTGCTCATGCGAAGTGATGCTGCTTCAGCATATCAGAAGCTTGAAACAGGTATGGAACAAAAGTTAAGCAGACCCTTTTGCTTCACGTTCTCAAAAGAAACCACAAGGTCTGACAAAGATCCCGGGAAAGCAGCCGGTGCAGTGGGTCTTTGAGGAGGTTGTTGCTGAGATGTCGAGGGCGGGCGTTGTCCACCAATAACTTGAGACTGATGATGTAAAGGAGGCAATGCCGACACGCCAGCTTGCTCGTTCTGAGGTGGCTTGACACCTGGAGGAAACTGAGGTTGCGCCATGCTTGGTAGCGGAGAGCTCCCTGACGGGTTCATCGTATATTGTTGGAGTTGCTGAGGCAGCGGTGAAGGTCCTGCAGGAGGAAGAGTCGGCTGTGCTTGGAGGGAGTTACCGGTGGAGTGTTGTCCCGATTGATGTGAGGGCTCTGCGGCTGGCATTTGCTGAAACGAAGAAATGTAAGCTTAGGTTCGGTTAAGCAGGAGTGAACACACCGCAATGTTGGGTGATTGCGTTGATACTGGAGGGGGAGAAGAGAGAGACTCTAAACATGTGCAGATCAGTTTCAGGTAATATGGCAGGAGATTAAACTATGGTTCACCCTTTCGTAGTACACGTTGCGGGGAGGAAGTTGCGGCAGGGGCACCCACCGAACTTGGAACCGCTTCCGACAGTGCAGGTGACTCTTGACCAGAATAAAATGATCCATCGGGTTGGTGCGATGCTGAAGCAGATGACAACATTGGGCTCGTGACGGATGGATGTGTTAAACTCGGCGATGAGATGACCCCAGACTGTTCCCCAGACAGTTGGTCCTGAGACGCCGCCTGCGTTAGTGATGAGATTGACATTGGTATTGAAGGAGTATTAGGCGGTTGATGCGAAGGGTTTGATGGAGGGGGTGCAGTCGTGGCCAAGACAGGTGTTTGTGATGAGCTTGCTTGTGCACCTGATGCAGGTGCCACAGCTGCCGCAGCTGCTGTTGCGTATCGTATTGGAGGCATGGTGGCTAGTGGAGCTGGTCGCGAGGGTTGCGGCAGTCCAGCCTTCAAGATACTTGCCATTGGTTGTTGTGCGAAGTTTAAATTTGGCGGAGGTTTTGCTACGAAGTACAAAGAAATCAGTAATGAATGAGAAGTCGTACTTAAGGAGAGGTCGTACTGTCTACAGACTGTTCTGCAGAGAAAATACATCTAATCAGCATGGGGTGCAAGAAGCGCCAGGACCTAATTAACGCACTCCTCGTTTGCATTGTGGCTGCTGCCTTCTTCAATATGGGGCTGTCGTCTCGTTTGCTACTGGAGACGCTTTCCTCATCATGTTTCTTTGGGGTTCGGGGTGGTATGTCTATGCCAGCATAAGGTATGACCTTTCCTCAATAAATGTTGCATACCTTCGCTGGCTTCATCCGAATCGTCGCTGTCACCATCATCGGGAGCTAGACCGAATTTCTCTTCCTCTTCATCAAGGTTAAGGTCATCGTAAATCCCTTCATCCTCCTCAAAGTCCTCATCCTGCACTCGTGAACTTGAATAACGACACATAACAGTATAGTACAACGAACCGTGTTGCTCTCCACGAAATACTGGACATCCTCCTTGAGTCCGAAGACCTTGTCTGGCGACAATGAACCATTGTTCAGTAAGCGCAAGACGATCTCCAGGCGACTGATATGCCATTTCCGCCGCTCGTTCAGGGACTCAAGCTCTTCTAACCGGCCAGCTGCTGATGTTCCTGCCTTGTTCCTCTTTTTTCCAGCACCCTGCAGGGCCTCAATCTCTGCTTCCGTTTGCTCCACTTGCATCTGCAATTCCTCGACCTGATTCTGTAGCCATATGGTTGCCTCCTCTTTTTCTTGTTCCTTTGGATCAAGTTTCGCCGCCTGAATAAGACCCTCTTTAGAGAATGCCTTGGTCTTCATCTCCTTTTCGCAGGCTTTAAACTTCTCCATTTGCTGACGGAGACAACCCCACAAATTGAAATAATACCAAGTAACAGACAGGGAAACGGATGATCGGACCGGAAAAGGTGTAGGTGGATATCAGTAACATTGAAAAATAACATGAATACAAGCCAAAGCCAGACGTGGTATTCACGAACATGGGGGCACCGAGCCAGGCTATTAAACGTGTAGGACTCACCGTCTCAATGAGTCTGCGGTTGTCCAGGAGAGCCGATTTATCCTTTATGTCGTTGCTTGCCACCCAAGTCTTTATCTGGTCCCGTAACCGTTGGAGCTTCTTTATCTGAGTTTTCAGGTCCAGCTCAAGTTTCTCCTTTTGTGTTTGGTTGGTGGAAGCCTGCATCTTGTCATATATGCTCTCAAAGAGTTCGACGCCCTCAGACACCTTCTTCAATGTTCGATCGATCTCAGCTGAAGGCGAGATGATATCAGTAGGGGGTAGTATTAATGCCAAAATTGCACGGTACTTTGCAGTTTCCTTGCCGCCATGGGGGGCGACAGAAGGCGAGGACCAAGATGGGTATGTGATGGGGAGCAGTCACGGTTGACTTGGAGAGTGCTGACATAATAGATGTCTATTTGCTCACGTGAGAGAGAATGTATCTCTCTCTTGAGTGCACACTGCCTTGAACGATGAAATCGCTGAGAAAGTCTCTGAACAGCGGCAGCAACAAAGACTCTTCTCGTCCACAGATCTCTACGCCACTTCCACCAATATCAAAGCCTCCTTCTGCTATCTTGCCTCCTCAGAAAGTTATTCGTGCTCTTGCCAACTACAGACCTCAGGCTCCCCAGGAGCTTGCTTTCCAGAAGGGCGACTTCTTCTACGTTTTACGGGATGTAGACGGCCACGGTGAATGGTATGAGGCTCACAATCCTGTATCTGGTGCACGAGGTCTTGTTCCC
This sequence comes from Tricholoma flavovirens, assembly GCA_003313805.1. Classification (NCBI taxonomy): domain Eukaryota; kingdom Fungi; phylum Basidiomycota; class Agaricomycetes; order Agaricales; family Tricholomataceae; genus Tricholoma; species Tricholoma flavovirens. The sequence goes on from QLOK01008904.1 coordinate 36,269, forward strand.
CGCTCAATGTTCGAGGAATTCAACAAAAACTCCCTGCCGTATGTGCTTCACATCCTTATCCCGCATCCACGTCTGAAAGTATACTCCCAGAGCTCGTACTTCACAAGCTGGTCCGAGAGCCTTCATGTCATTACCCGCTTCATCACCCTCATCACAAGTGCCCAAAACCCAGGTCTTCTACGCAGTCGTCTTGCATGACTTCGTGGCAGAACGAGCAGATGAACTTGATGCCAAGAGCGGAGACTCCATTACTGTCGTGGCCCAATCAAATCGAGAGTGGTTTGTGGCCAAACCCATCGGAAGACTCGGAAGGCCGGGCCTTATACCTGTTTCATTCGTTGAAATTCATGACCCAACCACCGGAAAACCCATCCCGGATGTCAATGCACTTATGGATCGTGGGGATCTACCAAAGGTGGAAGACTGGAAACGCGCCATGTTCAACTACAAGCAGAATAGCATCGCCTTGGGTGTTATCGACGCGCCCAGTCGTGTTCACAGTTCTTACACATCACAGAACTCCCCTCTCTTGTCCTCTTTCGCAACCCAAGGACCATCGCCGAACCAACCTAACCATGCCAGCCTTGATTTGAATGTTGTCGACACACATGCATCGCTTCCGGAGGGGATTCTTCTGTCTGCGGGTGTCGTCTCATTCCATTATGAAATGGAGGAATATTGGTTCCGTATCGATGCTGCCTTCCAACCCTACAGTCAGCCTGGACAAAGAAATCTTCCTCCGGCGAAACAGCTAATCTTATTCCGGGTATACAGTGATTTCTACGAGTTTCAGGTCTCCCTCCTGGACACATTTCCGCGCGAAGCTGGTCGACAACCGCCGCATGCTCGTATATTACCCTACATGCCTGGGCCTGCCAAGGAGGTTGATGATACTCTCACAGCTTCGCGAAGAGCAGAACTCGACGATTATCTACACAACTTGTGTGATCTCAGTCATTCCGGCGCAAAGTATATATTGGAGCATCAAGTTGTCCGGGATTTTCTATCATTGAAACCGGGCGATGTGGAGAACGATACGGAACCCCGTGTGCAAGAGATGGAAGCGTTATTCGGCCATCAACAAACTGATGGAGCAGGAGTTGATTATGATGGAGAGGTGCGGGATACCCTGGGTCGTATGAAGGTCCAGGATGATGAGGAGAAGAGCAATGAGGCATCGGAATATGAAGACGAGGGGTACGCCCCTTCACCACAAAGACGAGCGCATGATCGTGATCGTCATCCCTACAATTATGCTAATGATCGACAATCTAACGATAGTACTCTTCGTCTGCAAGCTCATGCACAACACCACCAACGAACAGGTTCTACTCCATCTTTCCACCGCACTCATTCCCCACACTCCTCACGATCCAACTCACCCCTGCACGTGGAACATAATAATTCCTCACAGCCCCGAGACAGTGATTACTACAATCACCAAAGTGCTTCCACCCCAACCACATCAGCTCTGCGAACCTCCCAAGCAACATCATCCCGCTCCCGCTCTCACTCCTCTGCCGCTGCGTCCAATTTGAATACCCCACCCATATCTGCTGCCAATCCGCAGACCGCGTTCGTGAAAATCAAGATCTTTGACCGAGTGGCGGACGACCTTATCGCCATTCGTGTCCATCCACGGGTGACGCATACAGAATTAATGGATAAAGTACAGTCGAGACTAGGCGGAGAGGTCGCTAATTTAAGGTACCGGGACAGCATTACGAATAACTTTGTAACGCTCGACTCAGACGATGACCTGCGGTTTTGGATGGATTCAACGGATAAACATGTGTTATTTGCCGACTGATCATGCTGGCCGTGATACTGTTGTATGTTTTTATTCAGTTCGACCTTCACCACGGACCTTTGATTGGCTTCCCTTTACTGTACCCTTCTCATTGATTATATTTCTGTTATTTTTTGTAGCATTTTCATGTGGCGTACAACATAGAATATTTTGTACAATAAATTAAATGTTTGTGGAACCGAACAAACTTGACCAAATAAGAGCTTGGTTCCTTCCACACAGGATGGTTTCTCTCTTGCGGACCCTGCGGAGTGTACGTCGGATAGGACTTAGAGAGTGGTGGAGACAAATGCAGTATATTGGCGACGCAAAGTCGGGAAGATTCGTTGGGAAAGACCAGTACGCCACACGTTACCTGTTCATACAATGAAGGAACTCAACTATAACAGATTCGGAAATAGATATTTCGAGAATTTGAATGAGGTTGAGGAGGTACCAGGTGAGTTTATACCATCACCATCACCACATGGTCGTTCACAACGTGCAATGGCCATTCAGGTCGCCACCGATGGGTAGATTATGCGCAAGTACGATGATCTTGTTCTGTTTGTGGTGCCGTTGATTGATGCGGTCGCCTTCGACAATAGCACGAATTCAATGCTACTCAGGTCCCCCCTGAATGGCATTCGTGGATCCAGCATATCCGCAAAGACCCACCTACAGAGGACATCGTTGTTAAAAATATGTCTCCTCCATGGAAAGCAGTACGCCATCTTGATCATTCTTGTTTCGTGGGGATGCTGACTGGATATGCAGCCTTGGATCGAGAACCTTACAGGGACGAGGGGAGCATACAAACCGTACAATACCGTTGCACCAAAGATCAATGCATGGGAGCCTAAGACTACCCCCCGCAGTTCGTAATAGATTGACCATCAACTGTTCTTTACCTCCCCATTCTCCGCAAGCATATCTTCTACTACATGTTCCGCAATGGCAAGGCTGGAGGTCAATCCGGGGCTCTCTATTCCCAGTAAACTGATCATAACACCTGCTCGCCTTGCCTCACCCAAAGCCTGGGCTGAGTAATCTGAGCGAAAAACGAAGTCCTGGAAGCCCGCCTGAGGCGGCACAAGTTTTGGTCGTATCCCAACATAATCAGGCCGCAAACCCTCCAAGGTGACTCCTGGTAGATAACTGGTCACAGCCCGGTGCATCTTCTGCATTCTTGTTTCATCAGGAACCAAATAGTTCTCCCAGAAATCGACATTTAGATCATCGCCATCAGTTGGCGGTGATATCCAATCTATATCAGGCCCAAATCGCACTTTCCCTTGTAAATCAAGTGTCAAGTGTGTCCCGAGCGAATGAAAATCATGCGCGCTACCCCCAATTTCAGGGCAAGGATAAATGAGATGTGATACATGCTCAATCCCAGATCCATTATAAGACGCATATGACCCCTTGGCATGATAAGACTGTATGCGTTTCTCTTCAGGGAGTATGGCATTGAGGAGGAGAACACCAGAAAGTCCAGCGGCATTGATTAGGGTCTTTGCGAGTAATGAATCCCCATCCTCTGCATTCCCTGTAACAGTTTGCACAACCCAGCCATCCACTTGTGCATCGATGCTTGGAACGTCGATAGCTATATTGGAGCGCCGAAACGGATCTATACGGACAACACGCGTCGAGTAAGCAAGCTCGCCGCCATCTGAGTCGATGATGTCCTTTTCCAAACTTTCCATCAGGGAGTGAGAGTCTACAATCCCCGTCATGGGCGACCACAAGGCAGCCACGATATCCGCAGATAGTTCAGGCTCTAAAGAGCGAGCTTCTTCCCCGTTTAGCAGTTCTGTTGGAACCGCCATCCGGTGGGACTTGGAACGTGGAAGCCAGCCAATGGAAAAGGATTTCCTATGCAGGTTTTCGATGTAGGATCGCTGATCCGCCCTTGCAACCACGAGTTTTCCCGTCATTCGATACGGAATATGGTGATCTCTACACCGTTCATAGAGCATATCCCTGCCACGGATGCATAATCTGGTCTTCAATGATTCAGGTGGATAGTATAGGCCTGTAATTCTTGCTTAAGAGCCAACCTAATGACGTGGACACCAAAGTTACCCGCATGAATGACTTCTGAATTTCGCGAACTTCCTTGCAGCTTAACAGCAGTATAATGAGGGAGTAATCGACGTGCATACCTGATTTCCTCCCCTGCCCTTGAGTGTCGCTCCACCAGAACGGTCGAGCACGCGGGAAAACGCTGCGAGAGTCGCTGAGCAATAGCAAGCCCAATAACCCCTTCGAGCTCGATCAGCATAGCAAAATACATCTTCTTTGTCTAGAATGACTTGCCTCCACCGACAACAAGGAAATCTACGACCGATTCTGGCGGCTGTGAATGTTGAGATCGAGTGAGTCAGAAACTCCGAAACAACTAACCTTGTACTTGAACTTTCCGTTTCCATTTAGCGCTGCAGCCAAACCTCGTACTCGTTGCATAGAGCCACGGACGAGTCCTGCCTGCCAGACTGTCAGAACTTCTCAGGCTTGCATTGAAACTTCCCGGGCCGGCTGTTCCGACGACTACATTTTGCCAGTCGCCGCTCGAGTCCACTGTCCGAGTCACGAAATGGCCACACTAGGCTCCCCAGTTGGTCCCCTGCCACTGTCCTCCAAAGAAATTGAAGACAAGATTGCTGCATTCGATGCCGTTCCCTTGTTCATGAAGTCGTTACCAAACGAGGACACAGATGATGGCGTGGTAGCTGCACTACAAAGCCTAGTGCACGAAGGGACACCGGATGGTGTGTGAGAGTACATCTTTCGTAGAATTACCTTGACCCACTGGCGTTATTTCAAGAGATCGCACAAAACCTTAAAGAGCAGGGTAATGAATATTTCAAGAGCAAGCGTTATCGTGAAGCATTAGGGTTCTACTCGCAAGGGATAGATACCAAGCCAACAGATGTCGTTCTGGAGGAAGCACTTCTTTGCAACCGTGCAGCCTGCAATCTAGAACTGAGTGCGTCATCAAAAATCATCCATGTAGATATCCATGACTGGACTCCTGGTTAACAGAGAATTACGGGTCTGTTCTCCGTGATTGTTCCAAGGCATTAATGATTAATTCTCAGTCCTCGAAAGCATTTTATCGCTCCGGCCTGGCATTGATGGCTCTGGATAGACTTGAAGAGGCTTTGGACTGTTGCGCTCGGTGTCTGTCTTTCGATGCTAAAAATCAAGGCATACAAACTATTCGCAATCAAATTGTAACGAAGAAAACCGAAAAGGATCGAAAGGAACGAGAGAGATTAGCGCGATTAAAGAAGGAGGAGGAAGCGGAGCGACAGATGAGCCTCGCATTCAAGGTAATCATGATGTCGCATGCTTTCGATTGAATTTCATTGGGTATAGGAAAGGAATCTCATGACGATTCCCGGCAAAGATGGTACATCAAATCCATACACTCCTTACTTTGACCCCGAGGACCCAACACAGAACACGTTAATCATTCCTGTTTTCTTTTTGTATCCACAACACGCGACGTCAGACATCATACCCGAATTCGTGGAAAGCACTCCATTTTCAGCCCATATTGCAGCCATGTTCCCGCCCAAAGCGTCCCCTCCGGAATGGGATTCGAAAGGTGAATACGTCGATGGACGACTCGTTATCTATGCCATGACCCATCGGAAGCGCTTGTTGAAGGTAGGGAAAAGGATGTGCTTGCGCGATGTTTGCAAGGCCGCAAAGGGCAGAGAGGGTGAACCCAGTGATGGGCTGGACGTTAAAGACGGATGCCTGACCTTCGTTGTACTCCCAAGAGGCGACGTTGAAGTGAAATGGGTGGAGGAGTATAAAAGGAGCAGAGACGGATAAGGCCATTAGTCCATTGAGCCATGTACTTTAAAACAAACCGATTTTACATCTGATGTGTATTCCCAGATCAGTCCACTCGAGAGTGCACTGTTCATCTATCCGGTGGCATTATCATAGTATGTAGAGCCAGCTCTATGTTCATTCGGCATAGCCATGAGAAGTTCCGAGTGTGCGATGACCATGAACACCGTCCTGTCGGCGATAATGAGATGCAGGCAGGGTGTCAATCAGGGTGTCAATGTGATGTTTTGAATGTTCTAACCAAGAGCAGAAACCGGAGATCTGTAACTCCTAGTACAGCCAGGAAGGGACTGTGACCCCTATTTCCATAAAAGGCAAGAAACGAAGTCAGATCAAAAGTTTGGTGTTGATTGTACCCAAAACCCGTTTCTGGTCACCAAGACTTCATCTACGTCGACAAAAAGGTCTGGTGAGTATATGAATTTACATTTCTATCCTCCAGAACGATCTCCATGTACCCTATACATCCTTTGGTCTGATGGAATAGTGGGGAAATAGTTCACTGGAGATGGATGGCGAAATCAAATTCTGGATGTTGATGGCCTTGCTTCCATTTTCTCTAGGGCCATGTCCACCGTTACACACAAAATTCTTCGTACCGCCAACGCGCCTACCACCCCTCCAGATGAGACTGAGACCAGCGTAGCTCAGGCCTTGATCGACCTCGAGAATAATGTCCCAGAACTGAAGGCTGAGCTCCGAGTGCTCCAAATTTCCGCAGCCCGTGAAGTAGATGTCCGTGGCGGGAAAAAAGCCATCGTCATCTTTGTCCCTGTCCCTCAATTAAAGGCATTCCGCAAGGTGCAACAGAGGTGCGGTTCAGATGTTTGATTATCATTAAGAAGGACACCGAGAGTTATTAGGCTCACGCGAGAACTGGAAAAGAAATTCTCAGACCGCCATGTCGTTTTCGTTGCCCAACGTCGGATGCTGCGCAAGCCCACCCGTACTTCGCGCGTTAAGCAGAAGCGGCCTCGTAGCCGAACGCTTACAAGCGTCCACGAAAAGATTCTCGAGGACCTTGTCTTCCCTACGGAGATTGTTGGTAAGAGGACCCGCGTTGCGGTAGATGGCTCAAAACTGCTAAAAGTGTGAGTGTCTCTGCAAGTGTTTCAGGTGAGATTGTGCTTGACGGCAGATGATTCGTATAGCCTTCTTGACTCCAAGGATGCCACATCACTGGAGTACAAGCTGGATTCGTTCTCGTCGGTGTACCGCCGCCTGACTGGGAAAGACGTGGTGTTTGAGTTTCCGGTGGTTGCGCAGGAGTAGACCTATGCTATGATTACATGCTCTTAGGATACGATCTTGCAAAATAAATATGGCATTCCGTTACTGGTGACTCGATAAGGAGAGGTTGGGCGAAGAGCTCACGTGTGCCTAATCGCGTCAGGGGCAGAATGTTTACTTATAACAGATGTAACCAACGCCGAGTCCGGAATTTTCATTCCTTCTGTTCTTCTCCTTGTACGTCTCTCTTTGTGTATCCTTCCGCCCTCGCGGCCCCTGGGCCCTGCACTCTCACTTCCTCATCGTGGGCGTTTGGCTACCAGGGTGGTCTACCCCCGCTTCGGCACCATTATGGAGGAATACTCTCGTATCGATCCATACGGCAGATCCGCGTATGAGGAGGGAATTGACAGTAAGATTGTTATCATGGGAAACTCAGGTCTGGATTGTGATCATCTTCTTGAGGTATGTTGTCATCATTGACCTTTTCAACTCTCAGGTGTCGGCAAAACTAGTCTTCTACAGCGTTACACCCAAAACAAATTCGACCCTAAGAACACGACCTCTACGAGCGGTGCTTTTTTTGTTACGAAGAAAGTGTATGTTAACGGACTCAGAGTACGCTTGCAACTATGGGATACTGCTGGGCAGGAAAGATTCCGGAGCATGGTATGTTTTAATTGGTTTCTCGTAATTCTGCTCAACAAACGGTTGCCATCAACAGGCGCCAATGTATTATCGAGGTATTATTAACTGTCTGTTCATTTCTCCAATCTACTAAAGTTTCAAATTTTGTCCAGGTGCAAATGCAGCCCTTCTCTTGTATGACATTACCAATGCGTCAACGTTTGATGATATTCGTGGTTGGTTAGAGGGTTAGGGTGATTTACCTTTCTTATTTGATTGGCTGACCAACGTGGGCTTATCGCATCTAGAACTGAAGAAGAACTGTCCATCAGGCTTGATAATATACATCGTTGGCTCAAAAGCTGATCTTCACCGTCATCGGCAGGTCACCCCAGATTTAGCACGACTCTCCTTGCATAATTGGTTCCCCCCACCAAGACCACCCACGCCACCGCCTCCGCCGCAACCTTCCACACTTTCCTACATTAGGCCTCGTTTCACATCTTTCCCCGGTCTTCGTTCTCCACCCGCCGCACTACCCACTTTATCGCCCGAATCGCCTGCTTACCTCGACTTACCTCCAAACCAGGCCTCGGGCTTAACGCGCAGTAAGACTGCAGTCCATATTCGTCCTAGAACTTCTGGGACATCCGCTTTGGTTCGTGCCAACACTAGTGGCGCCGGTACCCGAACACCGAACCCTCCTCGTTTCTCACAGTTCGGTCCGCAGAGTGGAGGCTGGATCGACGGCGGGGAGACTAGTAGTAATAGCATTAACGAAGAGGACGAGGATGCTATCGAGGAGAACGAATCAGGTGAATGGGGTCTCAGCAAGGGAATGGAATTGTTCGAAGTGTCTGCCAAGGATGACACAGGTACGTACCTCAAGAATGTGGTAATGGCCATGTCAGTTCTTAAGGCCATTTTTTGCGACAGGTATTCAGCATCTCTTTGATCACTTGATATCTGCTATCATTCTCCGAAAAGATATTATCGAAGAGGAGAACGAGTTAAAGAAACGCGACAGCGTATTCTTATCGAGTGTCAGCACGCCGGCCTGGAGCGCTCAGGCTGAAGAAGAAGAAGCTCGCGTCGAGGCAGCAGGACGGTCAGCAGGAAGTTGGAGTTGTTGCTGAATGCCTTGACCTCGTCGTCGTTCATTGGTTTTGGTGGTTTGCCGTCCATCCCGTTTCTCTAGCTGCAGCTTTTCTCCCATTAGCCCTTCCTTTCAAATTTCCGCATTTTATTCTTCTATCTCTATTTCCATCAGCAAAGCTCATACCTCTCACGGTCCATCACACAGTTGCAGATCTCTTCATTCATCCATCACCTATCCCATTCTCAGAAATCTCTATTATACCTTCAGACGTTTACATCTGGCACTTATCTATCTTATATCTACTATATCAGTACATAGTACCATGACATGTCCATAACATATGGAATTTAAGACACATGCAACTCTGATTTCCTCCATCACATTTCAGTTCGATCTGAACGTAAGTAACTGTTCTGATATGATTTGAGATAAATGACGGCCGCTATAGTGACTGCGCATGTTGTACATATGGGGGTAGTCTTCGATTGGATCATTACCGAGGATACTAGGCTGGGATAAGACAACGTTATCATTCACCTCGATGTCCCTCCTCCCTGCGGATCCTGCTGCAGGCAGAATCGAGGAGTCGGGATCCGATGATTGTCTTCCCGAGCACTGTTTCCACGCCTTTGATGCCCTTCATTGTGCTCTCGTCCCTGCCACTCCTATAGACCCCACGTTTCTTGACTATAAGTAGTGCGTCACCTTTGAGGGGGCTGCAATATCCGTTTCTGATCTACATCTTTCAGCCCTCTGTTCGTTACATGGAACACGCGTTCGTCTCGCACGGGGCGTGCCTCACGACTTCGAGGCTGTATCGGCAGTTTCGAAGCGCTGCCCTTGCGGGAAGGGCTAGCGGAATACGCGTTGATCAGTGCGTTTCGTGATTCAAGGTTCAGGAAGATCGACAAGTCAGAACTACAGAGTTTAGAATGCGGGTATGTCGAGGCACTGCTCGTTCAAGATTTATTCTTAAGGATTCATACTAGGGTATCCTTGCTAACCGACTTCGAGGACGCTGATTCTTATCTCGACTGGACCATCGGGGTGCATGGAATCAACGTCACATTCCCTCATCCATCACTCCTTAAGTCTACCTCTTCCGAGACACCATCGCCTGACTCCTCGTCATCGTATCTACCGAGGATCACATCCAAGCAGTCATTTTCGGCCACCTATCTACCGGATGTCATTCCTGAGCAGGGGTGGAACAAGATAGAGGCCGTTGACAGCGCCATTCACAAGGCTGGTTGGACTGGCCGCATCACAGAGGACATCCGCAGGAGTGTCAAGCTGAGAAGGTACCAGAGCAAGACGTGTGTTGTTTCATGGGAAGAATACATCCATTGGAGAGAGAAAAATGCCTGTCGATAGTAGCATATATTACAGGGTAGATTTGTGAGAAGGATATGAGTAATGAGAAGCACTGCAGCAGACTACAGGGGCGAACCAGACCTACACTTTGCGCTCGTTCTTATCTACAAGGCCACTCTCTTCGGGAAAGAGTTTACCTTGAATTTGGCGTAAGCGATTGTTTGGCCCGTACCAAGGTCTCTTGAACCTGGTCTCGAGTTGTTTCCATACTCGGCGAAGGAGCGCAAGATCATTCCCGCTTGTCTTCTCAAAGGCCACCATAATCCAATAGATCATAGATCGACTAACAACGGTGTGCTCAGGCAGGATCAGGAATGTGTCAAATAGCGCTTGGAGATTCGTTAGTGACCATGCTGGGTGGCCAACAGGATTGGCAGCGCGGAATCGGGGTGGAGCTGTGTTATCCTTCATTAATTGTACGCCATGGCGCGAGAACCCTAGGAAGATGGCTCGGAAGACAGGGAGAGTTGGAGAGTATGGGGTTGGCTTCAGAATGCCATTCTCGTCTGGAACCAGGGGCGCGCCCATCTCTAGGTTCAGAGAGGACACCATGTCCATGAAGACCGACAAAGTTGCCGAGAGATTGCCGTGATGGGCCAGAATCTGAACCATGGTGGTAAATGTTACCTCGTTTGGCCTCATGTCTGGCGGTATGACGATATGTTCTTCAACTCGAAGGCGATGAGCAACAGATGCCACGTCATCCTCACCGACATATACCTCAGGGCTAATATTATGTCGAAACAAGCGGTAGACCATCATCACAAGATCCACTCGACCATTGTGACCATACGCCCACAGACAAGCATTAACACCATCCAGGCCTATTTCAAGATTCTGTTCTTGCATTTTGAGGAGAGTTGACCGAACACCTGACAATTGTTTCGTGAAAGTGAAGTATGTCAATAGAGAAAGATGTGTGATCCTGTTCGGGGCTAGGCCGGAAGAGGCTAAGAGGTTGGTCGCATAGCGAAACGGGGCGGAATCTAATGTGTGCGAGGCAAGGCTTATCAGTGTAGTGTAGGTGTATATGTCAGGTTTGACTGGAGTCTGAAGCTTGTTTTCGGTTTCTTGGTCGTGAGCGGAAGACTTTCCTGGGGCTCTTCCGGTGATCATGTCTCGGTAGATGCCCAGAGAGGTCCGGAAGTCGTCTACGCTTGTCCTACGCCACCCCTTTCCAGCTGCATCTATCAGACTGTTCCACTCATGGAGCTTTATTTCGCCACCAGCTTCCTTAATTGCAGTTAGCACGGATAAGAGTCGCATAAACTGCTTGCGTGTCTTGGGTCTGTGTCGAGCCAGAACGCGACACAGCCGATGCATATGCGCAAAAGGGACGCGTGGCCTGCCAATAATCATATCGTCTGGGAAGAGGAGAAGATTTGAATAAGCTTCCCAGGCTTCTATAGCCGATTGTGAAGTGGCCAATGTTTGGAGGAGGCTCTGACGCCATGCCTCCAAGTCGATCGAGAGGTCTGAGTGAGACAATATTTCGTTCTCTACTTCGCGGAAGCGGATCGCTTTGATGGGAAATGCTCGCCATGGCAGACCGACTGGGTATGTAGACTCTGTGATATGGTAATCCCCAATGAGGTCTGTTGACATGGACTGCGTAGCCTCGATTGGAACTTGACACCCTCCTCCTTCTACGGGTTCTTGAACTTCTTGTTGTTCGATATCTTTGCGAGATTCTGTGTCGTCGACAGCTACATGATGCTGCTTTAGGGTTTCGCGAGATTTGTTTCGCTGGGCTGCGGTACCGATCACCAAGCCTTTTACGGCGGTGTGATATGTTCTTTGTGGGTACTGATGAACATGTGTGTAGGGAGACCCACCAAATCGCATCCCCAGTCCAGTCGTTGTAAAAGACGACCCGATCTTGCCACTTAATTTTGGGTGAAGACACGAAATATGGAAGGGTCTGGTGCGACGAGGAAGTTGACTCAGAGGGGTGAGGTCCCACTGCTGCTGCTGCTGCTGCTGCTGCTTTCCCAGATAGGTGGCCAACTCGGCAACTGCAGCTTGTAGAATCGTGTGTACGCCTTGCACCTGGGCCAGCGGTTTCTGCCATTGTTGTTTTGCACAAGGTACGAGCCCGTAATGTAAGAGAACTGTCGACATTTGCTCGTCGTGTTCGGAATTCCCAACAAGCCGTCGGAGTGACTGAACGGACAGCAAAACAGGATGAGAGACTGTTACTTCTGGAGCCATGGAGATCAAGGACACGACCTTGGCTTCGTTTATCGTAAAACATGATCCAGGTTCGCAAATGGTTGATCGAGAAAGACGAGGGAGGCCCAGCGAGGACGCTCTCAGCATCAATGGGACGTGCAGTCATCCTGTAACATTAATACAGCATTTAAACAAGAGCCTGCTGTGGGTCAAGTGCACGAACATACCGAGACTTGCGCTCGACCAAAAACCGGACGGAACGTCGTCAGACACGTTCAGGACAATTTGGCCGGACTCTGGAAAGTTTTCAAGCAAGTTCAAGTTCGAGTTACTAGAAAACTTAAGCTGAAGTCACGTTTCATCTGACATTATCACGCCTGAGCATCGCCGAGTACTAAGTACTACCGTACCCTATGTTCCGACCCCGCGAGACGAAGTTCTGGAGATTAGCAGGCTTGTACTTATGAGACACTGAAAATGGTATGATCCCTGGTACGCTCACACCTTCAAGTACATACCACACATCGGGTAAGCATGTCTGACACCCTTAACCCTATGGCACGATGATATTTGTATTGGCTTATGCATATGAGATAGTAAACATGATCATGACTAGGCAATGGTAAGGAAACAGACAATCAAGCACGGGCCTTGAGTGTTCCCAAGAATGCAGCCTTTTCTTCAAATGTTTGGAATGAACCATGCTAAAGCACAGGGGTAAGTATCTTAATTTCAAGCAATCGAGTTTGAAGCATACCCCAAACTTCGATGATGTATCAATGAATTTGAGCTGAACCTTCTCCAAATCCCGACGAGACGTGTGGACCATCAGAGATTTACGTATGGTAATGACACGCTTCTTAGTGCCAGGAACCGAACCTTTCAACATGAGATAATCATTCTTAACAATACCATAGTGAGGGAAGCCACCCATGGGAGTGATGGCTTTCTTGGTAACGTCGGATTCGGTCGAGGCGTTGGACTCGTCTGCACCAGAACCAATACGGTAAATCTTTTTGTTGAGCTCCGTGCGGTGATGGTATCCGTCTGTTAATGCATGAGCTTACTTATACGATGCAGAACTGGCAGGGTCCACATACTTTGACCAGCACGTCCAACGGAGAACATGACCTTCGAAGGATGCCACGCACCAATGCACGCAACCTTGCGGAGACCCTTGTGTGTCTTTCTCGGTAGCTTCTTGGTTCCCCATCTGTGAGTAACACCCTCAAATCCATGACCCTTAGTGACGGCGATGACGTCTACAACTTCATCCTGCTCAAACAACGATGCAACCTCAACCGGTTTCTCGAATAGTCCGTGGGCAAATTCAACTTTGTCGGACACTGAGCCACCATTCACTTGGATCTCCATCAGATGCGCCTTCTTCTGGCTCAGGCCTGTCTTCCTTATCTGCGTGTGTGCGAGGACACGGACAACCGTGCAGTATTTCCGAATGCGCTCCAGTTCGCGAGCAATGGACTTCCCACCGTCCTCTGCATGTTTCTTGGCATACCGCGTGAATGCTTTCTTCT
>QLOK01008908.1:0-13468 GCA_003313805.1 Tricholoma flavovirens
AAAAGGCTCGTCTTGTCGCTCAAGGCTTCAGCCAGCACCCTGATGATTATGGTGAAACTTATGCTCCGGTGTGCAAGCTCACATGTGTGCGCATCATTCTTGCATACTCCGCCCATGCCGACTTTGAGATATACCAATTTGATGCCAAACTTGCGTTCTTGAATGCTCTTATTGGCCATCACAACATCTACTGCACACAGATCCCTGGCTTTCCCCTTGCAAACCCCAACTCCGTTTACCGTATTCTCCGTGCTCTCTACGGACTTCGTCAATCTGCGTATGAATGGTACACTCTTTTACGTTCCATTCTAGAAAGCTTGGGATTTGTCCGTAGTGAGGTTGATCATGGCATTTTCATTGGGCGTTGGTCTACGCCACCATCATCTTCAGTTGCTATGCCTGCCGATGGCTCTGATCTCATCATGCTTATTCCAGTTCGTGTTGATGATGGTCTCGCAGCTACCAACTCACCTGGTCTATGGCAATGGTTGATTACTGAGCTTAACAAATCCTTCGAGATTTCTGACCTTGGTCCAGTTGCACTCTACTTGGGCATCCGCATCACTCGTGATCGTACATGTCGCACTCTTTACCTTTTGCAGAAAACATTCGTCACCAACCTCCTCACATCCTATAACCTCCTCGAATCTCACTCACAATCCACACCACTTCGTCATCCATTACACCTGCTGCCCACACCACCTCCCAACTCTCTCCCCGACATCTGAGATTGTGACATCACTGCCCACTACCAAGCCTTGGTTGGCTCGCTCACTTATCTTGCCGTTTGCACTCGTCCTGATCTAGCATACACTGCAATGGCGCTTGGTCAATTTAACGCCAACCCTACCCGTGCTCATCTACTTGCCGCCAAAGGCGTCCTTTGTTATCTCGTTGGCACTATCAACTACTCTTTGGAGTACGGATCCCTGCCTTCTAGTGATGACCCTGTGTTTGGTGCCTACACACGTGGATACTCGTTGACTGATGCTGACTGGGCAACTGATCAATCAGATCGAAAGAGTGTTTCAGGTTACCTCTTTTATCTTTTCCGCTCACTTGTTTCCTGGTCCGCTGTCAAGCAGAAGACGATCGCGCTCTCCTCCACTGAGGCTGAGTACATGGCGATGGCTCATGCAATGAAAGAGGCACTGTGGTTATGGCTTTTCCTCTCTGATGTCCGCTTACCCATGCCCCATCCATTCCCAATCCTTTGTGATAATGTTGGTGCTATGGATATTGCTAACTCGGATGCCACCTCCTCATGTTCTAAACACATCGATATCCGCTACCACTTCATTCGCGAACATCTCGCCTCCGGCTCTTTCTCTACCTCTTGGGTTCCCACTGCCAAAATGACTGCTGACATTCTTACAAAATCACTTGCACTGCCTTTACATACCAAACATATGGTCAATCTTGGTCTTATCTCTCATTAATACTTACATTTTCTTTTCCTTTATCTTTCACCCGACCGCATTCATGGGGGTGTGTTAGCATTACTGCCTACTCTGAATATGTCCGTGCGCTCTTGGCACTTCCCTTACATATCATGTGCCTCTCGATACTACAGACTCCATTCCTTTCGTCCTCTTCCTCAGTTGTCACTACATTATTCCCTGACACTGAGGAAGTACGTATCATGTTTCTGTTCCTCTGTTCTTCCAGTTACTCACTATGTACCATAGCTCACTTGTCACTGTTCTAGGTACTAATATAGTTGTCACTACATTATTCCCTGACACTGAGGAACTCACTTGTCACTGTTCTAGACTACTGCCAAGCCTACAAGACTACCATTGTTTCAACTTATCAATATGCCTGCCAAACCTTTGTCTAAAACATCTTCGTTTGTGATTATTTCTTTGTATTACCAGTACCGGCTAAGGCTCACTGTGTTTTGTAGGTCGCCCAACAAAAAGTCTTCTGCCTCCAAGTCAGATGAGAAAGTTGCAAAGTGTGTGCCTTTTGACTACTGAATTTCTAAAGTGTTCAATGCCAGCTGCTTTTTCTAGCACTGACTTGGACCTTCAAATGTGCGGCATCATCTCCTTGTTTTGTAGCTTACTTATGCGCTTCGCGATTTGTAGTTTGGTAGATTCTCAGTTGTTGACGTCTGCAGCGAGGTGTGTCCTTTCATATTACCACTTTCTGATATTTATTATGTTCTGCCAGTGCCAGCCCTTCGAAAGAATGCAAGACACACGTTGTTGTTGCATGCGTTTCTTCCGACGTGTATGTATCTTTGTTTAGTTGCATGTTTTCTAGTGTTCATTTTCGCTTTGATCTAGCAAGGTTTTGGAAGGCCCGGCTTCGCCTGCAACCAAAAGGCCCTGAAAAACTGCCCCCGCACCTGGTTCGGAAGCATTTCTTCTTCCGCCAGTATCTATAACGTATTGCTTTCCACTTTGACTTCGGTGTTCTATAACTGATGTTTTTCGTAAAGGTGCGCCTTGGATGATGTGTTGGTTGCTGTGGCGGCGCTGCCTGACATGTCTGTGGGTAGTCCTGTAATGTGAGTCGTCTTCTTCTGTCGCTCCTTCCCTTCCCCTAATCTTCTCTAAATTATAGCCCTAGTGGTCGTCCTAAGTAAGGCTTTCCTTTTTTTCTACTCGCCCTTTATCTCATCGAGTCATGTAAGGAGGATCATTGTAAAAATGGAGAAGGCAAAAGCATCCGACAATGACGTCCCTATGACCAAGTACGTCTTTCCTGCCTTTACTGCCCTGGCATAGTTTACTCGTTCGCATTACAGATTAGCGCCGCACCACCCTCCGAAGGTCACCAAGAAGACTTCAGTTCCCATTATGCCTGTGCCTCAGAAATCATTGTCCACCTTGCCAGGCAAGGTCCCCGAGCTCAGCGATGATGAGCTTCCAGAAGTTGCCCAGTAGGTTTCCTTGTCTATCTTGACCCTGTGTTGAGCCTCACATGTGATATGATCCTTAGGGTACTCTCTGAGATTCAGGCCGGAAAGAAAAAGCAAAGGTGTATGAGTCTTCAGAGAAAAGTGTTGCCAGTGCTGTGTGCGTTTCTATCTCCACCGTGCTTTTGTTCCACTTGTTCATGTTGGTGTTACAGTGAGCTCCCCTCCCCAGAGGCATTTGTGGACATGCAAGCTGTGTCCGATGATGCTGGTGTAAGCAAGTCTGGTGCCGAGTCTGGTGTTGTGAACGATGCTGGAGATGCTGTATCTTCAGACAATGAAATGTATGTTGATCTTGTAATCTGATGCTTTTATCCTGAAGGTTTTGTGATTTCAAGCCTTTCTACTGATGGACAACAAGCTGCTGCCAATGACGACGGAGAAAGTGATAATCTTGCAGTTATGTCACGGTTCTGTCAAGATCCGCTCTTGGTTCGATCGTATACGAACCTCCCTATCCTTCCGTACGTTGTCTACTTGCTTTATTTGTCGCTGGTCATTTTGTCATCCCGTTGTTCTTTACAGCCATCTCTGTGAGATAAAGTCATTCTCCCCCCAGTCTGAGTCTCTCCGCACTCTGTTCAGTGAGACTTGTGCACGAATGCCGAAGGAAGAAATTCAGTGCCTCTTGTCTTTTGCTTGCTGTTCTTGTATTGCATCTAAAATGTCCATGTAGAACCTTCTTGCGTGCTCTTCATTTTGTGAAGAGTGCGCAGTATATCAATACTGCTCGTGTGGACCCTGCTTTGCTGTACGTCGACAACTTGTGCCTCCGGGTCAAGGACAGCAAGGCCCTCGCTATGTGCATTATGTCTGGGACTGTCACCGAGAGTTATTTACTTGATTCTTGTGAGGCTGGCCCTCACCATGCTCCCTATCAGGTGCACAAGGTCTCCATAGCACCTTTAGAACAAGACATGAGACGAGATGTGTCCCTCTGGGGGCTCATGTTCAATTTTCATATTATTTCTGGCCTCATGTTGCCTTTGGGATTTGGGTTTGCTACACAGGGCGAGGGCAGAGGGGATGGTTGGAGGAATGGTTGGTTCCCAATCCTTCCTTATTATCCAGCACTGAACATTGCTTCAGGTTCTGCTCCGTCGTCCCCAGCTAAACATAAGTCTTCCATACTTAAGCCTGTATCCTCGCCTTTGCTGGCATTGACAGGTGAATCTGCTTACAGTGCTTCCCAGTCTTTTGATGACCCGGGTGAGTTTGTTATCTACATTTGTCCATTTGTTGCGATTCATAGAGCTTGATAGTTCCTGTCTACAATGGGTGCGCACGGAATGGGAGACCACCGTTCATGTTCAATGACTCTGACTTCCAGTGTTTGTCTACATGGCTGTTGTATTGAAAGGGGACCAGGGAGATCCCTGTTGATTCTATTGTTTCTGTTGGATACACAATTGGAACTTACAGAGGTGCTACGGGGCCGGTTCTTTCTTCTAACATCCGCTTTGTTATCTTGCTCTTTGTGCCTCCTTAGAATATTCGTCTGTTAAAATGTACTGCCCTGTTGGCCTTTCTTGTTCAAGTTGCTTGGTCTTCAATTGTAATGACTTGTTTGCATTACAAGCTTGTTCACGAGTGCCAAAAGCATGTACTACTTTCAGCACTATAAGCTGTGGGATGCCCTCGAAACACAGCAACAAAAACCTCCGCATGAGATGCCTAAATTGGTCGGAATCTGTGTCATATTTCTGCCTCAGACCGTGTTTATTGCCATCTCTTGCCTTCTCATTTCAAACACAAAAGAATTCACTAGCGGATTACTACAATCATTGTACTATTGTTTGGTCACCAAAATGTCACTGAATGCAGTATGTCAAAATTGTTTCTGTCAAGTCCTTTGTAGTTTTTCACCTTTCATATCTTGACCCCTGGGAATCTGCTGGACAGCTTGTCTCTCTCCTCACTGAGGCATGAATGGATTCCAAGCGAATGGACATATCACGACAATCTACCAGATCCGCCCGTTCCTTCGCTGTCATCGGAATCTGACCCACTCAAGTCTTCTCTAGCGTAGTGTTGAATATTAGATTGACTCCTTTTGTCATTCATCCATGCTGGAAACACAATCTGTACTACCTCCAAAGAAGGTAGGTCGATTCGTGCCATGAGGTCTGCAATGCCTATTCCCAGCACAATGGTAAGCTTCCGTACTCTGTTCCATTGAATTTTCTGTGATAAATTATGAAGTGGCTCCATGCCATGTGCCACAATAACAGCCTCTTCGAGGAGTGGTAGATTGATTAGACAATCTGGATTCATCCATGCATGCCCTGAGCCCAGCGCGAACTCTGCATCACAGAACCTAGGAACTTGGATGCAAGGAGTCATGATTGCGAGCCTTTTCAAGCTGGAAGAAAATGTGCTCTCTATGAATGAGAGACAGCATGTATTGCATAGCCAGAATTGAGCATTTTGAAGCTTCGGCATGATAAGTCTGATGCTTGGGAATATGGAGGATGTGTAGAAGCCCACTATGTGGAGTGAAAGCGATTCCAGATTTGGGAAAAACAGCTCTTGAATGCCTCTAAGTCCAGCGGCATTGATGGTGAGTTCCAATGTTGTCAGCTGCTCCGAGGTCTTTGAAAACTGACCAAACATCGTCAAATCTTTGGCCCATAGGATTTCAGCGATGTTGTCGCTTGCTGCTGACATGAAAGGCATGGAGGAAAAGTCTATGCAGAGGTTCTTCAGCCCCTGTGAGTGTACAATGTGGACTGCAGAGCTGCTATTACTCGTAACACTTAGATACTGAAGGTCGGGGCAATTAACAATGAAGGTGGAACTGATTGTGCGGTAGGTGGTTTGGGAAATGGACGCAAGACCAGTGCGTGCATGCAAGTTCCACCTGCAGTTTATTGCATGCAACTGCAACATGCGGGCTGCGTTGTAAAACATTAAAAACAGAGACAAGCTGATGTGTCTCATATCCGTTGCCCTTGGTAAACACTATCTCCAGAGATATCTTGAAAAAACCTGTACGAAGGAGGCTGTCCATGAGCCGCTCCCAGTTCGCCAACTGGCACATCACTGAATTGAACGCTGTGTTTCCGATCCTAAATGTTACTGCAAATTTACGAAATGGATTTTCCTGTGGGCACTGAGCAAGTATGTCTCGGAATGCTGTGCATGTTTGTCATATGGATAACCACTGTTCTTTGGCTGGTGAACTGAGTGAATGGTGGTCGTCAGACAGTGCTGCAACACTGTGGATAATTATGTGCATGAACAATTCGTGGCATAGGTCTCTTCCAAGCTGCATGGTAGGGTCGCGCTTGCTGTTACAATGAAATAACAATTTCATCCAGATTGTTATTGTATTATATCACCTATGCACCGATTCTGGACTGCTCATGCTTATCTTTATGTGAGAATATTGTGAGGAGTGCTATCCATGAGCGAAGTTCGTCCATAAACAGTGCCAAAACAGGTGTACATGCCGTGTTGGTGCATTCACGCACCTGTTCTTCAGGGTGAATCGACCCACAATTCTCATCTGCATGTTTGAACAGCATATTGATAACTTGATACCTTGGATTGAACTTCGAACTACAAAGAGATCAAACTAAGACGCCGTTTTGAATCTCCTTTTGTCCAAGATCAAACAGAACCTGTCTTGGGACAGAGGTCTCTATATTGAAGCAGAGAATGTTCATTCATGGAGAATCGAGGTGATTCGATGCGCTCTGTGGTGGGGGCTCTGTCTTGTAATTGGTGCTGAGCACATTATGAACCCTATGAGGAATGTTGATAAGTGGTATGACCAGTTGTTGGTATCACCGCCCAGTAAGCTATGTGTGTCACTATTGTTGTGGACTCGGAGTGTAATTGAAGAAAAGAAGCGAAGAGATTCAGCAGTGTTGTCGTCTTGTGCCTTGTCGACCTAATATGGTGGTTCCCTGGTCCATTTTTCAGCCAAACGTGCCTCAATCTAATGCGTATAGGCAAAGCAATGAGTCTGCGGGATGAGAATATTGATCGGACTGTTATATCCTCGGATTCAAGATCCGAGTCTGGTTCCGGTTTATGCCATCCAATCTGACTCACTTTCTCTCCTACGTTAACTTTCAACTTGCTCACCAGCTTGCCCACCCTTTCGAGCATGATCATCTTACTATTTTGCTTGATAACTGCCTATGTATGTCAATGGTCCTCGGCTCTCTGCACCAATAGTCTGGACTGCTCAGGGCAGAGGTGAGTTGGTCTACTTATAGGTCTCTTTACTCTGCTTTTCAAATACATTACAATTTCATAGCATGCCTACCAGCTCCGAGTCTGCGATCTCTTTATTGATTGTATCATCACCAACAATTCATCAGGTATGTGACAGCTTCCCTGTACTTTATTCAGGCCAGCTCAAATGTCCCATTTCCAGTGTCCATCACTCGAAATAGTGAAAGTTGACAATCCTGTCGCAACTTATTGCTTTTATTGTACTTTGGGGGCTCTTGACAGCCTTGTCTTCACTTCTCATTGGTACAATGTGCCTGCAGCCCAGCTGTGTCTCGACGTCCCCCATGGCTTCTTTGTGGAACAGTTCCATTACAAACACAAAATGCTGTATGATGACAGCACCCATGTTTCCATTCTCAGTTGCATGTTTCCTGGCTATAGTTATAGAATCCTGCATCACACTCTGTCCAACTTGTTTTGCACCTTTGTTCATATGGTGGCCCGTTTTCTCCTGTCCTTCTTACAGAGCTGCTACCTCAATTTAATATGCAAAATTCATTGTAACCTCTTACTTTTGGTTGTTCTAATAAGTTGTGCCCCCAATGTAGAGACACGTATGCAAGCTTACCATGCCTTCATGAACGCAATTCACAATAACATGACTAGGCATGACTTTCTTGCACGCGTTGCTTCCTTTTACCATAAAAACTTAACTCTACACCGTGAATTTCAATGTTGCCTTTGCAACATCAAAAATCAAATGGCACAAGTAGCTGTGTTATATCAGTTGCATTCTTGCATGTCTCTGCACCTATTGTTGCCGTGGCTTTTTATCACGATTCAAATTATATCCATCTTTGGATGCTACTGGTTATTCCATGTTCCCTCCTTCCCTCAGGCAAGTGGTACTGTATCTCCCTTGTCGCAGGTACAGAATATTGAAATGCAGTTTCCGCATGAGAAAAGGTCGTACCCATATGGTGGCAGCAAGCAGCAGGAATTTTCATTTCAAGATATCGAACAGTACATTGTGGCAGGGAAAGATTTTGATCATACTACAATTGCAGTTCGATTTGTTGACCATGTTGATAGCACCGGTCAGATTGCATATCTGTTAGACAAAATTTTTGTCCATGCTAATATACCTTTGGAGCAAATATTGCCTTATTTATCAGTGCAGATGGCACTCAAGGTTGCTCGCCTACACCACATCCGTCTAGGCTTGCATGTTCTGAAATCTGACTTCAGTCGTCATTTTGAGGGCCATGCCTGCACATCTTGTAATCTCTACTTGAGCATTTTCTCTGTTATTGATTTGAAAGCTACCAGGCGTCAAAAACGCGAAGGCAAGCGGCGTGACACTGTCAAGGTTAATCTCAATAAATCCCCAGATGAGTTTATAGAACCTAGTTTGCAGGACATGAAGCAAGGCAATAACTTCAGTCATACAGAAAATTTCGAAGAAAGGTCACCTTTGGTAGATCCATCTCTTCAACCTGCTGAATTTCCCCCAGCTGCGCTCTCCAAAGAACTATCTCATGAAATCATCCATAACTTCTGTGCAAATTCTTCAGCTGCTGCATTGGAAGAAGCAGGCTGCGCTGTGTGTGGACAATTGGTTCCTGTAATCCAACTCAGTAAACTTAAGGCTGTAAAGAATTTGCTTCACATACTTCATGCATCTGGCGTAACTAGGGTGGAATGGTCAACAGCATCGAAGTCTGTCCATGAATTTAGTGGTCCCATATTAGACTACCGTTGCAATCGTATTTGTGACAATTGCCGACAATGTTTACAAAAGGGAAAGGTCCCCCGCAATGCACTAGCTTGTGGTCTCTGGTTGGGTGAGGTTCCAGAAGTGTTATCCAGCCTCAGATATGTCGAAAAACTGTTAGTTGCATGAGTGCGGATTAATAGCTGTTTTGTTTGTGTGGCATCCTCCGGTCTCAGGAAGATGGCATCACATGTAATAGCATTTGAATCCCCTGTTCCAAAAGTGTACCATCAACTTCCCCCACCGGTGGAAAGGTGGAGGATCTGGACGAAGTGCTAGCTGTGCTCTTTACTGGACCTTGTAGGCCAACTGAGAAGGATTTCAAACGCACCCCCCTTTTGGTCAGGAGGAACTATGTTGCTCATGCCCTTGAGTGGCTAAAGTTAAATCACGCAGATTATGCAGATTTAGATATATCATATGACGAGCTGAATCATTATCCAGAGGACACTCCCCCAGTGGGTGTTCAATACCAGCACTCACTCACCAATAAGGTAGAGGAAGGAACTAGCATGTTTGATGATGCCCTTGATGATGGTGTAGAAGCTGGTGATTGCCCATTTGTAGTACATGGTCTAACGGGGGAGCAATTAGACACAAAGTCTGTAAATGCACTAAAATGAATTGCTCTGAAGCATTGGAATAATCGGGGTGGTGCTTTAGCTATCTCACATGATGCAAGTTCACAATCCATATACAACAACCCAGGTCTGTACCCACAAATCTTTCCATGGCTGTTTCCCTTCGGTTTGGGAGGCATTGGTGCAACCAAGTTGTCTGAGAAAGCACACAAACGTCATTTGCTAATGTATCATGATAAGTGCTTTCAGCGCAACATTGCCTTCCCTTTTGTTGCATTCAGCCACCAGCAAGTTAAGGCATCAACAACAGGAGGTTTTCTCCCTGCTGAAACACATAAATTTGATGATATAGCACAAAGACTACTGTCTGTAAACCAAGATGTCCTGAAAAATATTGCCAAGAGAATGTCAGATGGTGAAATGGTTCAACCAGTTACAGATGATGAAAAAGCATGTTTCCAGTTGATCCGTGATCTCGATCATATAGATGGAAAAGTCAGCGGCTCTATAACCAGCAAGAAATATATGCGTAGCGAGATATGGTCAATGATAGCATATTTGGGAGCTCCCATCTGGTACATCACCTTGTCACCTGCCGATAACAAGCATCCACTGTGCCTTTACCTTGCAGATGACAAAGAAAACCTAGATATTGAGCTCCTGCAGTCAGAAGATGAACACTACTGTTTGATTGCAAGCAATCCTGTTGCAGGTGCACATTTTTTCATTTTATGGTTGAGATGTTCATTGAACATGTACTAGGTGTAGGGTCAGAACATCGTGGCCTATATGGCAATACTTCTGGTTATTATGGTATGGTTGAACAGCAGGGTCATCTAACACTTCACCTTCATATGTTGCTGTGGATCCGTGGCAGTTGTTCTCCTGAAGAAGTTCGCACCAGAATTCTTGATCCTCAATCAGACTTTCGCCAAAATTTGGTGGACTATTTGGAAAGTACACACGCAGGAGACATCATCTCAAAGAATAAGGAAGAGGTGGAATTGGAGGTTAGTGGAGCTGCACAGGGTGAAGATTATCGTAACCCTACTGAAACGTTGCCTGACCCACCTCCAAAAACTTGTCATAGTGTACCCCACGATAGATGCCAGGAATGTGCGTCGATCACGTCATGGTGGTCGAATTTCAGGGCCACTGTCAACGACTTGCTGCTGAAGTCCAACATTCACAAGTGTTCCACAAACCGGAACAAAGATGGTTCCCAAAACAAGGCCCGACCTTACAAAGGATGCCTGGATAACATTTGGGGGAAATGTAAGGCTCGCTTTCCCAGATCTACATTCAAGCAGACAGAAATCAACCTGGAAACAGGGAGTATCAACATGAAAAAAGTGAATCATGGTTGAACACAGTTATGTACGTTGTAACATACCTTTTCAGGTGCAACACCGATATCACCAGTCTTCGCTCGGGCACGGCAATTAAAGGAGTTCTTCTGTATGTCTCCAACTATGTGACAAAACCGGCCTTGAAAACGCACATTATTTTTGAAACAGTGCATTCTATGTTCCAAAAACACTCCGAAATGATTGGGGGTTCTGAGCCACGTAATGATAAGGCGCGGAAACTAATGACAAAGATCATTAACTCACTCAGTGCAAAAATGGAGATGGGAAACCCCATGGTTTGTATGTACCTTGTCAGAAATCCAGACCATTATACAAACTATCTGTTCACCCCTTTCTATTGGCAGTCATATGTTCATGAAGCTAGCAGAGTGTGGTCATGGGAAGTAACAAATTTGGACCAGGTGGGTACAGAGACTATTCCGGATCTGGATGCAAACCCCCCCGAAAAGGTCACCATTTTCAAATGCAATGGATGCATCATTGGTCTGTCACCGGTTCAAGATTATATCTTCCACCCTGCCAGTCTGCATTCCGTGTGTCTGTATGATTGGATTGCTACATACAAACACAAAAAAATAGCTCCAAAAAAATTAAAAAGAAAGATTGAGTAGACATCGAGACTCATGAGCAGGACAGTTCTTCTATTGATAGTCATTTGGATGCTGAAGCTCCTCCCAATGTTTCGGATGAGATGTCGAAGTCCAAGCTCCTGCCTTTCCTAGCTGATCATCCACTTGCTGAAACTCACAGTGTACATAGATTCAATAAAACACACATACCAAATTTTATCGGTAATACATTGCCACGTTGTGGTCAGGGAGACCATGAATATTATTGTTCCACTATGTTGACATTGTTCAAGCCTTGGAGAAATGGTCTAGACCTGAAGTCCAAGGATGAATCCTGGGATGATGCCTTTCTATCGCATCGATTTTTGCCACGTCAAGTTGATCTCATGAAGAACATGAATATTCGATATGAATGCCTTGACGCTCGGGATGATTTTCATGCACAGATGCGAAAAGGTGCAACCACTCTCCCTAGTTGGGCTGAGGAAGGGACAGGGATATTTCACGATTTAGATCAGATGGTGATAGAAGATTGCATAAACATGTCTATGGACACCAATGTTCACGAAAAAATATTGATCTCTTCAAGCATCGGCAAGTGCGAAAAAGTTCAAAAGGAGCTGATGACTGACATAAGGCAGATGTTGTTCTCACTTGGATGGACGGATCGGGAACCAAACCTACTTCCAGACAACTTGAATCTTTCACCAGAACCACTTGAAACCCGTACACCTGCCCAGTGGAAGACTGCAGTTGCTACAAAGTGAGGTGAGATCCTTGAGGAGAGAGCATGCCACTTGCCTCCCAGTCGTGCGAGTGCCACCACCGCCCCAGGCTTCCAGCCAAATTATGTGTGAGTTGTCAATCAGGAATACATGAGCCACTCATTTGTCTCCAAGGAATGGCAACAGACTATTGCAGATGTATCAACACATTTCAGCCTGAACCAAGAGCAGGATCATGCTTTTTGCATTGTGGCCAACCATGCTTGCTGCCCAGATTCTGACCAACTGAAGATGAATATTGGTGGGATGGCTGGCACTGGAAAAACACAAGTATTAAGATCTCTTGTTAAATTCTTTGAAAAAAGGAATGAATCTCACCAACTCATCGTTGTTGCACCAACCGGCAGTGCAGCTGCACATTTGAAGGGTTCTACCTACCACTCTACGTTTGGGATCAATTCCGATGGCGGACAAACATCCAATATTCAACTGGCACAAGTGAAATCAAGGTTGGAAGGTGTGCATTACATATTTCTTGACGAGGTTTCCATGCTGTCTTGCTGAGACATGTATCTAATAAGTTCAAGGTTAGCTCATATAATGAACAACCTTGGCTCCCCTTTTGGCGGAATGAACATGATTTTCACTGGAGATTTCACTCAATTACCACCAGTTATTGGCTGTGAACATGCTTCACTGTATAGTCACACTGTTGGAAAGAATGCAACTTCACTTCAGGACCAAGAAGCTGCCATAGGTAAGGCTCTCTGGCACCAGGTCACAATGGTTGTTATCCTTCGTCAAAATATGCGACAATGAATGCAATCTACTGAAGATGCAAAGTTCCGCAAAGCGCTATCAAACATGCGTTACAAGGTGTGCATGGCTGAAGACATTGCATTTCTTAAGACCCGCATATCTAGTGATCTGCAAGGGTGATCTAGTGTTAACGAAAAACAATTTAGAAATGTTTCAATAATAACAAACCTCAATTCACAGAAAGATGAAATAAACCAACTTGGGAGTGAGAGATTTGCCGCCGAGACCAACCAACAGTTATGGCACTTCTTTTCAGTCGATATGATTCCCTCCAAGGAGCTTGAAGATGAACATAGGGGGAGAAAAGACTTCATGGGTAAGAAACATGCTGTGAAGAATGGTTCAATCCTGGTGAACATCCAACAGGCACTTTGGGAGCAACCTACATGTGCAAACACAAAGGCCAGGAAGCTGTTGTATATTCATGGGATTGTCACCAAGGCATAAACAGTAGAGAAATATTAGACACACTATTCGTGCAGCTTGTAGATCCGCCTTCACCCATTAAACTGGATGGCC
>QLOK01008915.1:0-10888 GCA_003313805.1 Tricholoma flavovirens
GAAGAAGAACCTTCGTGACTATGAGAAAGAGGTCGAGAAGGCGAAAAAGGTGGCAGAGCGTGATGCAAGAAAAGCCGCCACAGCTGTAGCAAGGGCGGCGAGAGGCCGTGGTCATGCTAGAGGTGATAGAGGAGGTGCAAGAGGACGAGGAAGAGGTGCAAGAGGACGAGGAAGAGGTGCAAGAGGACGAGGAAGAGGTGCAAGAGGGAGGGGTGGCACTGCGACAGGTGCCAGTGCTGACACAGAAGATTTGGATGTGGATTTAGAGCTGTTAAGGACAACCAAGTCATCAGAAAGCAGCTCTGACTCTGATTCTGTAAGCAAAGCCGAGATTCCAATCCCTAGATCACGCTGACAATGTCCTGTTCGCGTTATTCAAGGTCACCACAAGGAGGCAGTGGTCAGCAGGGTTGATGACGAGGTGATGGCAGAAGTTGAGAGAAACCCTCCTACCCAGCGGCCACAGCCTCGCCCACTTATTCGCCATCATCCTCTTGAGGGTCGAGACGTTGGAGAGGTTGAAATTTCCAGTGATAGAAATACTGTTGGGGGGAATGAGCCAGACTCTTGGGAAGAAGATGGTGAGCGAGAACATGCCACAGGTGCTGAATTTGAAATTAGATTGGAACACAGGGTAATGGAGGGTAGTTTGAATGCACAGGATGGTGGTATTGAGGTGCCATCAATGACACAATCGACTCCTACTGAGACCCAGGCAGCACCACCAAAACGTCGAAATCCTAGGCATGGAAAGCAGTCAGATACCACAAATACTTGAATTACAGATAGATTACATACCAGTTAATATGATCCTGAAGTTTGAAGGGTAATGGTGCTCTCGTTTGTTCAGAATGGTGTCGCAAAGGGAGGGGTGAACCACCAAGAAAGACTCCCACAGGTGGCCCAGATCGCTGGCTTTCTCCTTTTGGCAGTCGTCCTGCGAAAATATTCATAGCAGCATGATGACCTCCTCTAAAATTATACCTGTTGTATATCTTCCTTGTAGGACATTTGTCTGCGATCCTAGCCCATCAAACCTTTCAAAAGGCTTCTCCATCTTGTGCAGGGCATTGATTTCCCTTAGGTGGCCCACTTCCCGCCCCAGTACAGTAAATTACTTGTAGTGTAAAGATAAAAGTATTTAATCAGATCTCATTATATAACATTTTGATAGCTATTTGTCACTATTGACTGGAAATACCAGCATCTCCACAGTTTCCTGATGGACTATCAACACTTAACATTGGATCCATGTGCATATATTCAACGAAACAACAGTGACTTTGGTATACTAACTGTCTGGGTTGACAACTTGCTTCTATTCGCATCATCAGATCAAATGATGGATCACATGAAGAATGCACTAAGCTCAGAATGGGAAGTTACTGATCTAGGGGAACTGCACAAGATTGTTGACATTGAAGTAACACATACCAACAATTCCATTTCCATTTCTCAACAAAAATATATTGAGAATCTTCTTCACAAAGAAGAGATGCTTGATGCGAACCCTGTCACCATTCCTATGGACCCAGATATTAAATTGGCACCAAATCCAGATAACAATGAATTAAACTGTAGCAATTCATACGCTAAATTGCTGGGGTGTTTACAATTCATCTCTAATTCCACAAGACCCAATATCAGCTTTGCAGTCAACAAATTAGCTGCTTACACCGCTAACCCAGGTTTTAAACACCATGGTGCAATAAAGCGGATACTCAGGTACCTAGCAGGTATGAAAACTCTGGGGATAATTTATAAGAAAACCCCTGATGAAACTGATACCAATAACCTCTTCCATGGCTATGCTGATGCTGCTTTTGCAAATGCCGATGATCATAAATCTACTACTGGCTATGTCTTCCTATGATCAGGGGGAGCGATCATGTGGAAAGCAAAGAAGCAAACCATGATCATGCTTTCCTCAATAGAAGCAGAATATGTGGCTCTTTCAGAGGCTGGACGTGAAGCAACATGGCTCAGAAATTTGTATGGTGAACTCAGATATGAACAAAATCATCCAACTATTATTAAAGGTGACAACGATGGTTCCGTCGTATTAACTCACAATCTGCAATTTCATCAGTGATCAAAACACATTGCCTTATGTCATCATTGGGTCCAGGATGGCAGGATCTCGTAACCAACAAAATACTAGATATTCAAAACTGTTGAGACCTGGAACAAACAGCAGACATATTAACTAAGGCACTACCAAGGCCCAAATTTACGCAACATAGGGCAGAGATGGGAATTCAGTTGATCAAGTAATTCAGTAGCTTTCCTCATGTGTGAGTGGGTTTTTTCCCACAGGGTTTTTCCACCACACAGAGGTTTTAACACACCTGAATGATAATCCGGTTAACCATTCCTAATAACTCAAACCATGCTTGGCTTGAAGGGGAGTGTTGGGATAGGCAATCCAAGCCCATGGTCTGAGGCCGGATGCCATGTATTATAAATAGAATGGTTGTTTGTATCATATTTGGTTTATAGTCCAGATACATACAACCGTAGTATAGGAGAAAATATTATTTGTTCCTTGTCTCATTTCCCCTACTTGCCTCTAAGAAAATCATCTTATCTCTGTTCATCTCCCTACTTAATTCCCAATAGTAAGGAAGAAGTAAAAGGACTGTGAAGGAGAGAACTTGTATGAGTTGGGCTCGGGGTCGTCGTCTTGGGCAGTTTGCAGATCCATTCTAAATCGCGGCAGGTGCAGGAGTGGAAAACGCGCGCCGCAGAACGTTGACTCGGAATTGCAAAAAAAGAATAAACGCGGTGGAACGTGATCGTGTTTAGGGCTGGTTTGATACATGTGACTACACGTGAGGAAATTCGCGCACCCTCAAGGATTCAAACTCAGTTCTGCCAGTCTGTCTACGACAGTTTGGCCCCTTACATGTATAGTACGACAGACGGTAACGAGTCTAAAATGTTGAACTTTGGACAATTTGTGCCAACTCTGTAATTTGATGGCATGCCAGATACCACATATAAATAGAAAATGAAGGTTGTCAGCCTTACATGCAGGGTGAATTCATCTAAAATTTATTGAGCTAGTTTGCAATGCAAGAAAAATATTCTTGATGCCCTATATAATGTTTCTTGCGTGGTATCAAGGTCCAGCAGCAATATAACTCAATGAAAGGTATCCCATATCAGCTACACAATAAATAATGAAATTGCAAAGCATTGGCTAGTAATAAGGGACATGAATCAATTTTATTTGACTGTTATATATTGTGCTGCCATTCTGCTCCACAATAAACATAATGGGAGGAATTCCATCGGTTACTAGTTCGTAGGAAACATGAACATAGTTGGGTCCACAACGAGCGAGGGACGGATTGCACGACATGACGGTCATCATGAGGTTAAAGGTCTGCCACCCGTTCAAAATAATCGTCACGCCTCAGCATATACATTAGTAATATTGTACTCACTACGATGGACTACCCATGTTCAATATGCGAATGAAAACATAGCGCGAACGGTTAATCCCTGAAGAGCTGTCAATCGTAAGGCAAAACGTAAAGAAAGAACTAGCCTTTAAGTCCGCATCTACTCATATCTCCATCTTAATGTCATTATCATTATCACTGGCAAGGATATCGGGTTGGTTTTCATAATCTGCGTGCTGAGTTTCACCCCTCCCTGTCCCTTTTCGGAACGCTGTCTCCCCGAATTCAGGGCGCTGCCCCATGGTCTCTATCTCTCTCTTGATAGCCGCGTACACATCTCCTGCAGCACCTGTCGCAAGGTCCCTCGCGTCACCGAGCACTCGCTCATTAAAGGAAGTTTTCCCTATCGCTCGCCAATTGGTCCACACGCATCTCCCAACCACACCCTCCGCACCACCAGAATTAGAAAACAAGAACGCAAAGCACCCACTCGCTGATAAATCTGCCTCCTCCTCTTCGCCGGGGTCTAGCACAAGCACGCTGTCACCTAACCGCCTCCCGACTGCCACAGCACAAACCACCCCCTTCAAAGGCACACTCCCCGCATTTATCAGCGCTAGCATTCCAGCATTCGCCGCAGTGGCCATCACTGCATCTCTCGCTCCCTTTTTCCCTTCCGCACCCCAGCCCGACCCAAGGATCTGAACTATCATCTGTACCAGCGTCCGGGGGTTCGCGCTCCACATCAAGCTTGTGCCTAGGACGTGCCGTACGTTTGCAGCTAGCGCCTTGGATTCGGTTGCCGGGACACCGCAAAATGGACGCAGAAAGACCTCAAAAGTGAGGTGCGAAGGGTGTTCAGAGGCTAACCGCACTTCGGCGGGTCCTGTGACAGAGGCGATTGCAGATATTGCGGATTTCATATGATGTGGCGAAGAAAAGACGCCAATGGACGTAGAAGACGGAGCACCAAAACTAAAAAATGCAGACCCATCGACGCGTGCAAGACTCGGAAAGTTGATAGATATCTGGCGCAGTTCATGACTGCTCCGTCCGTCCACTCTTTGCCGGTTCGGATAGTTTTCGACCATGCTTGTTCTCAGAAAACTGACGGTCAAGTTGTCAAAAATCGAAAAGAGCGATCGTCGGATCGGATGCCGGCGGCCAAGCCATACATCACGTGCACGCCTTTCCTGCCTTCACTCAAATGTGTCAATCCTGAGAATCAAATACCTGTGCCGAACTTCCAAGTAAAAGCGATCCTGAGTCTTCGGGATGGAGCATGCGCATCCCCACATCCGCAGGCAAGGTTTAGGTTTGCAGCGACAAAAGGGCAATCACGTAGGTGCATGTTTGGTGGCATATGATCTCTTGTTCTCAACTCTTTCCCTGCTTTGTCGACTCAGGTCAACCTATCCTACCAACCATCGTTCCACCTTCCACATGGCACATATTACTGCCAAAACGCCGTCGATTTGTAACAAAACATCCAACCAATTTCTCGAGACCATTATGTTCGAGTACACGGAAACGGAGCCTAGCAATGGGAGATCCGCTTGACATGAGTTGTCAGAAAGTTCCTTACGGTCCTTGTAGCCTACCATGCGGAACTGGAATTCGAGTGATGTTAACATTTACTCAAGAAAAACAACGTGTGGTAGGGCCATAGAATGCCACGGCACGGAGCGCTAGCTCCCCGATTTCCTGGGAGAGCTGTCTGGATTCCATCGGCAAATGCCAGCACTAAACCAACCGGAGAAGACGACTTCCAACCGCTTCCAACTCCATCTAGGTAAATTATCCTTATTGTATACAAACGCCGGTGGCACCAGTGTGGGGTAAGTAGGTATGTATGCACAATATGGAACGCTGTACTTATGCTCAAGTGACTCCTTGTTGACTTACATAAGATGGTTCACTCCCTCCTTCCGAGTCCTCCCGGGACCACATGCCAGTGTAGGCATGTTACATACCGCCGATCCGAGAGAGAATCATTGACATACATATGGCAGACACAGCACTTCAAATTTCAATATATTTTCAGTCAACCCTATTTCACTATTGGTCACTTTGGTTGCTGTAACGACTCGGAGTACACGTCTCGCTTAAAATTCGGTCCCGCGTCAGTGCTGTGCTTCTGGAAAGTTGAGCAACATTGAGGGACGGGCATATGTAGCTGCAAAGTAATTGAAATCAGCGCCTGTCGGTATGTTCTCCAAACCGAAAGAGACGTTAAACCACATACTTACGGGAGCAGGGAGGTCATCATTCTCAAGTACGTGATAGAACTTGTTGAGCTGATAATACATAACTTGTGAGTTCATCCAAGATCCCATCACAGATTTATAACGATCACTGGATCTCACCGAGGGAGCTCGTCGGGAGGCAGTGCTCAGAAATAACCGCGTGTCAACAAACGTTCGTTTTCGTCGGCCAATAAAATAGCCACATTTTCTGCTCCGACCACATGCCTAATATGTCAAACGGGCCAAAGTACAGCCCCAAATAGCGCATGCACATGTGGCGCATAGATCGGATGCGAAGAAAACTTGTTTATGCTTGTCGTCACACAACCATCGACTAGGAAATGTCTAGCAGTGTCCTACTCAACCATCTCCACTCGGCCAAGGGTTTATCCACAGGTTATCCATGCCGTTATCGGTGCAAACGTGCGATATAGCCGACGTATCTCGTATAAAGAGCCTTCCATCCTCAAGTGTCTCTAATTCAGCAACATGGCGGAGATCCTTGCACGCGATGGCTTGGCCGCTACTGCCCCCAGAGCAGGCCTGCAAGAAGTGGACCGTCCCCGGAGGGCGCCCTTCATTTTGACTTTCGCGGAAGTCAAACTTCTTGGAATTGCTGGGGTATGTTCACTTTACGTTTATTCTTTTTTATATCATTGACGTCGACCTGCCAACTCCTCAGGTAGGGTTTTTTTTGGACGGTATGTCGTAGCTTGTCATAGGTTATTCTTCGAAACTTACTGTTGTATTTGAACGTCAGCGTACGACTTGTTCATTATCAACGTTGGTATTCTCGTATCTTCAATTCTACTCTGATGGACTGACATGCTTCCTCTGTAGCCCGTGGCAACTATGTTGCAATACCGGTTATACGGCGGCAAAAGTCTCCCTCCAGACCTCGAAGGATTCATGAAGGCAGGGGCCAATATCGGAAGTGTCATCGGTCAATTTGCGTTTGGTATGGTCATCCCCGTCACCTGCCCTGTCATATACGCTAACTCTCTTCTCAAAGGCTATGCTGCGGACGCTCTTGGTCGCAAAGCCGTCTGTGAGTATTTACCTTTCCATTCAGAAAAGATCATGCCTGATCGTTGCTTCGGCTAGATGGGAAAGAACTCATGCTTATCATCCTCGCCACCATCCTCACTCTGACGACACCGACTGGTTCCCTTAGTCCAGATCACTGCCTTATCTACCTTGGCATGTTCCGCATTCTCCTCGGTGTTGGTGTGGGAGGGGACTACCCAATGTCCGCCTCCGTTACTTCCGATCGCTCGAACCTCTACAAGAGGGGGACTATGCTTGCATATATCTTCTCAAACCAGGGATGGGGTAGCTTTGTAGGCGGTTTGGTCACCATCATCGTGCTGGCTGCGTATAAAGGCGTCATCGAGGGTAAGGGCGAGATATCCAAAGTTGATGGAGGTAAATTTGATCATTTGTGTTCGCATCTAGCGAAGAATTGATTACTGTGTTTCCAGTGTGGCGCATCGTGGTCGGGGTTTCTCTAGTCCCCGCTTTCGCAACACTGTATCAGCGCTTGACGCTCCCTGAATCAACACGTTATATCGCGTCTCAGAAAATCAAGACCGGGGAGGAAGGAGATGCTATTGCCGAGATCAAGCGAATCCAGAAGGGCGAGGATGTCAGCTCCGGGAGTCATGTCGACGAGCTGAAACTCCAATCGGCGTCGTCATTTGACGATGACGAGATGGCACCGGAGGATGTGGCTGTACGTAAGGCTCAGTTCACTGGTATATCGCTCCTGAGTTGAAAGCAGAGGTACATACTGACGTATTGTGTCTTTTGATGCTCTGCAGAGTTTTTGGAGTATTTCTCAGAATGGAAGCATGCGAAGATACTCTTGGGAACGTGTATGTGTTGGTTCCTACTCGATATTGCGTAGGTTCTTCTAGATTGCCACTCACAACTTCTACTGAAAGTCTGACCTTGATTATGACAGTTTCTATGGCATCAACCTCAACCAAAATGTCGTACTTCAACAAATAGGATTCGACGGCAAGAACGGCACACCCTGGCACCGTTTATTCAAAATTGCTACGGGGAACATCATCATCACTGCTCTCGGTTTCGTCCCAGGTAGATCCCGTCTTGTGCTGTTCTTAGTTTCACCGCTAACCATTACTGTACTCGATCAGGATACTATGCCACAATTCTCACCATCGAGAAGCTCGGACGTAAATGGATCCAAATCCAAGGATTTTTACTCGCAGCATTCTTCCGTACGTTGTACCGAACCTCACTTTTTATGGAAATTTAATGATTGTTTTACAAAATTGCAGTGGCTATTCTAGCTGGATTGTTCACTAAACTCAGTACAGCGGCTTTTATTGTTAATTTCGCTTTGTTACAGGTAGGTATCGACGTCGAGGGATTGATATGAAATGGACTAACATGTACTCATCCAGTTCTTCTTCAATTTCGGAGCAAACAGGTTAGTTTTTGTAACTTTTGCCTTCGATTACACTGATACCAACACAACTCTCGACCATGATAGCACTACATACGTGAGTTTCTTCTCCCGATCCGGACGGAGCAATTATTTTTGACTAAATATCATCACATCAATCTCAATGTCACCAGTGTTATCCCGCAGAAGGTGTGTTTTCCCCGTTAGATTACGACTGTATTATTTACCAAGCAAAACTCACCACGCCACGTAGTATTCCCCACAAAGTTCCGCGCATTCGCCCACGGTATCTCAGCTGCGTGTGGGAAGGCCGGCGCGATTATCTCTGCTCTCGCTTTCAACACATTGAGCAAAAAGGTCGGAACTCCCGCTGTTCTCTGGAGTGCGTTTTTCTTCTCCCTCCCTGCCTTTCCCCTTCGTTAACGTACTTTTAGTCTTCTTTGGCTGTTGCATGGCAGGCGCTGGTATGTCTAGCCTCGTCATTTATCTGATGCGGAAGTTGAATTATTGATGAATCGATATAGTGTTCACACTTCTTCTCCCTGAAGTCAAAGGACGTGACCCTGACCTGGTCTTCGCTGAGGAAACCAAGGCGAAACGTCTGGAGAGGCGACGCATGCACGGCGGGAAGTAAGCTCTGGCTTCGGGTCGGGCTTGTTTTGCGGAGCGGCCCCACCCAGTCTCGAGATCAAGAAGTCCTGGCATCGGTCGCGGCTTCGGGCAGGGCAGGCACCCGCATTTTATACAGCTAGATTATAGTTTTAGATAATGAACCAAGGATTGACTGATCGTGTAATAGCTAGTATAATGTACAATACTCTCCGACAGTCTAACAAGATGCTCAGAGTCATGGGTACCGGTGATACAATCGGTAGCTGTTGCAAGGCGGGAAGGCCATGGTTCAATTTTCGAACGGCGCCATCACATCACATTCTCATCGATATCTTATCTTTCTATATCACCACAGCTCCACCGTTCTATGCCACTGTACTTGACATGACAAAGTCTTTGAACAGTCTCATAGACACAGATATACAGTGCACCACCTCGGTACCTCCGCTGCAAGCCACTGCTCGCAGGGTGGACAGGAAGGGCTAATGGCCTGCACTATACAAGAATGAGAAGAAAGAAATAGGAAAAACCTGAGGAAGGGGAAACAGGGAGAAGGGGAACAAGATGAAAGGGAAGGGAGCTAGATGAGAGGGAAGCGGTGATGACAAGGAAAAAAAGAAAAAGGGGGAGTTGAGGGGGAGGAGATTGAATGTGACGTGGGCTCAAACGACACAATCATCGTTTGGGACCAGGTAAGCTTTTTTTGGTTAGTAACTTGTTTTTATCAACTAACTAAATTGCATTGCTTCACATTTAGTGCTTGAAAGTCCAGTCCGGTCCCGGGTTTTGCCCTCCTTGAGGGAGAACCAGGACCGGAACCAGTTCTTATATTTCATATATACTAAAAAGACTGGACCAGTCCATGTTGGTTGCAGTCGGTTCACAAACTGATCAAAACCAGTTCATGACTGGACCAGGTCCAGCCGACTGTGACCAACACTTATTAACTACTTGTAATTAGTGTAAACTACATCAAAAAACAAAGAACAAAAACAAAAATTCCACCCTGCAAGGAGGGACTCATGAGGCTGGGGAAAGGCTCATTAGTAGAAAATAAAAGAAAATAATGCCCTCCATCTTGTGTTTTGAGCAAGGAGGGGGCATGATGTCCAGATAACAAAACAAAAAAAGAGAAGTCCACCCTGCGAGCAGTGGCTTGCAAGGCTGGATGCAACTGCTGGGGAATGTTCATTAGTACTAAATGAAAGATAACAGACCCTTCCATCTTGTGCTTCAAGCAGGAGGGTGCTATGGTTGGTATTGTTGCATTGTCATTGCTGTTATCCCCATTGCAGTTGTCATCATCATCGTGGTTGTCACTGCTGTTGCTGTTGTTGTTGTCATTACTGATGGTGCTGGTGCTGTTGTCATTGTCATTGTCGTTGCAGCAGTAATGGGGTGATGTGGCATGAACATGGCATCATTGTTGACCTTGTTCACAAGGTAGCACCCATGATCCACCCCACAAGCAGTGGTGTTAGGAAACATGTACAGTTACCTATCATAATTTTTCTTATTTTTCTGCAATAGTATTACACCAAAAAACATTAAAATTATCAATGAACGCGACCGTGAGACGGATAATTCTCACGTGTCCTATATTTAGAATATGTACGCAACTGTACGCTCACGTCATAAAAACAGTATTCAAATATTGTACAACAGTTGTAACTTAGTATATAAACCAATAAATACTAAGAGACACATCAGTTGTGTTCTCTTAGGATTCCCACCATCACCTTGTGTGCGGAAACGCCGTCAACCAACTGTTCTATAAATATCACATCACATCAATCTTTGATCCCTCATTCTATACTCGTCGCGTCTTCTTGTAGAGCCCGCACGAAGATCCTAGTGTGGATTTGGTGTTGCCCTGACAGAAGAACACAACTCATATTCCATGCGCCCTCACTTTTGTTTCACTCAGCCACATCTGATTACCAATCCCCCAATCCTCTTGTCACGAGACGAGAGTAACTTGTGTTTACATAATCTGCTTTTGCTTTGTAATCCGCGCATCAGCACCGCCTTATATTGCAGTCGTCAGTGCTCGAAAGGCAGTACTTGTCTGTAGGACAGCTGCAACCAGACAACCATTTGGCTCTGGTTTAGTGTACTATTTTTAGTACTAATTACGGCCTTTTGCATTAGTGTAGTAATTGCCGAATTGGATTGCTGAAGAAAAGGTCCTG
>QLOK01008929.1:5247-16051 GCA_003313805.1 Tricholoma flavovirens
GGGAAGCCAAGGATCTAATGGTGGGAAAGGGGAAGTTTTAAACTGTTTTATAACATTTCTGACGAAACTGACCCCAGAAGGACAAGAAAATTTGGGGAACGAATTAAGCACAGGGTTGTGATAAAAACCCATTAATCGGCGCCAGTCAACAGCCTGAAACGGGGCAAATCTGAAGCAGACGATTCCCACGTCTCAGGTTGATCATCGAGGCATCTCTTCTAAGTACGAATGTTGGAGGTTAGACATTGTTTTTATGGCTTTCTAAAATTACAATGACATACTGAGTATGTTTAGCTTTCGCAATCCTTGATGAACATACTTGTGGTCCCCGAGGCTGCGTATATGATGGTATCATATAGCTGGCTACGGTAGATAGATCCCTGTGGGCCCCTGCCTCATGGCCACAACAGACTGATGGAATATACTAGTACTATAGTACTTGTAGTATACTTACTCGGATATCAGTCGGATCACTATTCGCTTCAATACAAAGGATTGCGGCAATGTCGTAAGGTTGGACCATTCGGACCGAAGAGGATATAGCTCGTCAAGCATAAGTATAAGTTGCAAGCGTTGACTTTCAGATATAACTTGAGCCCCGGGCCCAGACTCAGGACGCTACACGTGATCTCCGATGCAGTTTCATGTTGTTCGTTAAACGTTCCAAAACACAGAAAGGGTTCTTATGATCACCTAGCCTTGGTAGGCTACCACTGCACTGCTACCATTACTGTTATGCAAATCATTGATCGTTAACCAGCCCTCATCCAGCCTTCGCTTCAACATGACCAACGTGGTTCATTGCAACCTTTGAGTTACCCTCCTTGCTCTTATAGAGCTCAACAACAGAAATCATCACATCCTTGGCCACTTGATTCACAGCAGCGCCATTCATCACAAAGGAAAGATCCGGATTGTGCGCAAGCAAAGTCAGTTTGGTGACGGGTTTTGGTTTAAGCTCGACAATGACGCTACGTCCGTCAGTCCAAATGAGGGGGAGCAAGCGCCTGTTGTTGAGCATTTTTGCACTATACTTTCCAGGTGCTACATTGAGCAGACACTCGGGCGTATTACCAAGCGGAATCGTGAGTTTCATATTGCTGATGAAGTCGGTTGAAGTCTGCTCGTCCGCATTGCGTACGAGCCGGAATATTATGTCCGTTCCATTTGGGTCAAACACCACTATTTTTGGGTCAGCATCACCAGGAATCGGGGAAGGAACATGTCCACAGGCGAAACATTGCGGACTGAATCGAGGTAAACACCTTTCCATGTCCTCGTAATTGTCGACCTGGCCCTGTAGTGTCGGCATGGTCACAGTAGAAGGAGGATCTGCTGGTGGCAGTACCGTGGCTATAGCGCTCACAGGCTCTCGATCACGCAACAGCAACGATGGAAGAGGCAAATTAGTTTTACGAGGGGGCTCCTGTGGGCCCAAGGGTTGGACAGCAGGCGTTCTCTTGAATGGATGAGAATGCTCATCGACAGAAGCTGTGGCAGAAGCCACTTCTGGTAGTAGAGGAAAGACTCCCGGCTCTATAAGTGAGCCTCCAGGAACAGCAAATGCCGCCGTTGGGGCCGTCGGAGAGGTAAATGTCAGCCTGTAAATCGGATCGTTGAGTTGGATACCCATTAAAGCTGCATTAGCCTCTGCCCCGTTGTAGATATCTGGATCACCATCGTCTGACTGATCCTTGTCGTCAGCGGGATCATCTTTATGACCTAGGCCGTCTTTCGAGGCTGGATCACCCGTATGGTCTAAACCATCCTTTGCCCCTGGATCGCTCTTATGACCCTCATCTTCTGGAACACCATCATGGGCTACCTTGAGAGTTCTCAACACAACCGCCGCAAGGTTATCTAATCGAATAGTACGCCAGTTCCAATCGTACGTCTCGCAGCGTCCGTCCGGTTCCCGATTGCACATGATCGTCGGCAACTCGTCCATCAACTTAGCAGTATGGACGGAATAGACCTTCCTAAGCACCAACTCGAAGGAGTGATCCGTAAATGTCCCATCGTGACCAAACGCAAAGCATTGCTGATGAGGAGGTTGGCTGATGAGGAGCTGCTGAAGGTCTTTCGGCGTCCGATCAAGTAAACAAAACATCACATCCTTCCGTACGTTGACCTGCCTGAGCACCTCAGCCCTTGGGTCTTTTATATCAGGCCATGGAGCTCGAACGACTAAATCAGGAAAGACATTTACAGCCAGCGATCGAAGATAGAATCCATATGCTGGTATTTGTGGGGGATGCTTGAGATCTGGATGAATTTCGTGCTTGATATACTTCAGCAATTGAGTCTTAATAGCCATCCGGGTGTCGTCATTCTTGTCCAAATGATTGGCTATGCTGAGTGCGCCATCCACCATGGCGCTCAGCCACTTGCTATCGACGTAGAAGAAGCGAATGCACTCAGATGGCAGCCAAGTTGGGTCTGGTATGAGATAGTAAGGAGGGATAGCCTCAAGATATATCTTGTCGAGAAGCCAATTTAGGACCAGGCTCCAGTCCGTAGAGTTCGGGTCTTTAAGTTCGGTGAAGTGGGTACCATCAGCTGCGGAGGCGATGTCGCGAACCCTGCTGACAAGATGATTCTGAGTCAGCTCAGCTTTCTTATTCTCCTCAGCCTTTTTAGCGAGCAATTTGTATCGACTGTGTATTAGCGAGGTGCGCGTCCACCTGGTCTTCACTGGAGCGTGCGAAGCGAGAGTGGTTAACTGCCGGAAGGTGTCAGGTAGCGATTTGATAACTCTGGCTGATGTGGCAGCCTCGAACTGGCTGGTAAGAAGATCCTGCTTCGCCTGTTCGGTAGAAAAGTTGTACACGTCGGCTCGGATCCTCAGGAGCGCTGCACAGAATGCCTGGTCAGCGATGGCAAGCGACTTTCCGAGCTGCCAAGCAGTACAGTAAGAAATATCGATTATTCCCAACGCAGTATCGATTATCTGAAGATCTTCTCCTGTATTTGAATGAACATCCAACCAGGAAACTTCAGGAACACGACGAGGGATAAGCGGGCCACGCGTCAACGCTACGGTTTCTTCTCCAGTCTGTACACGATAACGAACAAGGGTGTAACCGTCATCAATACGATCTTCGACTCGGCGTTGTATGGTGGGGGGCAAACAGAACTCTGGATGATCGAGGGGCGGCGTACACGCCACTTGATCACGAATATCCGTTGGAGTCCCAAAAGCTGCACAGTTCTTCCCTACAGCTCTCATCACGGCCTCAAAATTGATTGACTCGGGAGGGAAACAGTCGTACGTCCAACTGAACAACGAAACTAAAGCAGCGCGCTTGTTGTCGGCAGTTAGGGAGGAGTGTGGCATGTCTCTCACGACATCAAGAGATACCACATGAACTACGCATGGCTTTGGGACAGTGGAGGGTGCGCCCGTGTCGAACTGGGGACCTGTGCGATGGGAAAATATGATACTGAACGTCCCCTCGTCAATGACACCCGAGTCTGTCATATGAGTAGTGTTTACTTGTCGAGCATGGGCGAGATATTTGTAACGATCGAGCTGAATGGATGGCGTGCTAGCAGAGTCTGAGAAAAGAGCAAGAAATAGATCCATCTTCGGGAAAATGACGTCAACTTTAGTATCAGGCAAAGTTGGATCCTCGGCGAATGATTGTTGTAAATCGGGAACAGCACATCGCAGACCAGACCGTGTGAGCGTGGAGAGGCTCATGGGAGTTGACATTGTGAAAGACTGTTTGAGTGGATCATCAGACTGGAAGCCTGGAGGAAAAACCGCGTCCTGAGCAGTCAAGTGCAGCTCTGACTGCTCGAACACGATCACTGCCAACCAAGGGATTTGCATTGTATCAGTCTCGGTGGTCACGCCGATTGCTGTTTGCCAAGGCAAGTGCGGATCGTTGAAAACGATGTGAGGCAGAATATTAGGATGGGCTGAGACGCCTGGAAGCGGAAAGGTGGAATGAATTAAACTGGAGTCGATGGAAAACCTGGGGGCAGTTACGAGGAAGGACTGGAGAGGGGGAAGAATGAT
Organism: Tricholoma flavovirens; assembly: GCA_003313805.1. Classification (NCBI taxonomy): domain Eukaryota; kingdom Fungi; phylum Basidiomycota; class Agaricomycetes; order Agaricales; family Tricholomataceae; genus Tricholoma; species Tricholoma flavovirens. Next base: position 9,272 of record QLOK01008929.1, read on the forward strand.
CTTCCGCTGGCCTGAAGCGTTTATTCTCTGTTCGGTCTTGATATCGTACAGCCCAGTTGTGAGGCCTGGAGAGTAAAATGAGTACAACTGCATTTCTCCGGCCTCCAGCGTCGGAAGATCGCCCCTCCCAATCTGTCGTAATGCATTTCGAAGTACTCGATGGCGAACACCAGTCACTGGGTTAACAGGTCCGTCCATATTGATTAAAGCCTGTCTAACACACTTTCAGTTATCATGACTCATGAGGACTTATGCCGTTATGTCGAAAGCACTCACTCTGGGCTCAGAGTATGACTGTCCGAGTAGATAGTTGGGAAGAGGAAATAGCGGATGGCATCGGTAGTAATGTGATTTAAAGATACCCGGATAACCTATCAACATAGACAGATGTCAATGGGCACGATTGTGAGTTGGTAGCCCGTATATTGCTTCCATCCCTTGATCTTCGGGCTCAAACTGAGGTTGCAAATCAAGGGGCGTTATCAAGGTGGCAGCCATTAGGAAATGCAGGTTGAACGGCGGGACCTGATTCAAAGGTCACGGGTTCCGACTGAAGTCCTGGCAATTGCGTTCACAGCAGTCTGCCAGTATCACTTGCCAGAATCCTATTCATATTTTCTTCTCCCTTGAGCTCCTTGCTGTTGTCTCTTCTCGTTCCTACCTACAGTAAGTGTAAGCAGTTTGAATTTCTTGCAACGCAAGCTTAACTTGGATAACAATTTTATGTTCCTCTCCGTGTATTTCAATATCTCGGGCCAATACGTGGTTATTTCTAGCAACAATGAAGGTTTTAAAACATGCGTGCCGCTGGAAAGCTAACATCGCAGAATTAATTCAGAATGTCCTGGCCTGAGAACGAAAAGGAAAGATCTGCTACTAGCTTCACAGTGCCAGGATGTTCGGATATAATAATGACAAACACCGTAGGACTTCAAAGAAGGAATTTCCGAATATTTACTCTTTTCAATTCTCTATTAGGCCTCGCGTTTGCTTTCCATTGACACTCAAACATCGATCTTCATGGCAAATGCTCCGATGAACGTCATATTACATTGAGATGGAAATTGCCAAGTCTTGTAAGCTATCGGTAACAGGGAGGCCCGCAGGACACCGCAAGTACATGCTCTGCTTTCGCACCTTATGTTGTTACCCCTGGCCGCTCCTCACTCAATGATGTCCTTACTCCATCCGGGTCCTTTGTTTGATTATTGTCTATGGGCCTCTTCGTGCCTTCTGTACTAAGTATCCGTGCTGGAGCCGGTATCTGTCTTTCGAGATCATCGGTCACTCAGGCTTAGAGGTGAGCCGTTGGCATAGCGTACGTGGAGCTCTCAGTGGTAGACGCCATACGCAATACTTATGTATGTAGGTGCACACAGGTTCGGGCTTGACACTTGTGATCGCATTCTTTCATCTCCGTTGACAAGCGTTCCCTTACGAACTCCGTGATCCGGTGCTTTTCCGTGGTCACGAAGTATATCGATAAACTTGAAATTCAGGATAAGAGCGCTTCCTGATAAGATTCCTTTATGGGGACTAAATCCAAGGGGACCTAGCCAGTTCGCCCTGTGTCAAAGCGGCAGATTTCAAGACTTGAGGCTTAGACATGAAGATCATAGCCCGTTGACAACCCAGCTGGATAAATAAGTGTGATCTCAGGCTAATCCCGATATCCCTCCGTTTACTTCTCGCCTCAACATGACCGACCCTCTCACCACCATCAGCTATCGCTTTCAGAATGTCGACTTCCTGTCGTATATCGAATTGCCAGACGGCTCAACTACGACCGAGATGCGCCCATTCAAGGACAGTACCAGACAACAAGTACGTCGCTTTGTCGAAATAAAAGTTGACATTAAAATATCTCACCAATTGATGAAAGTGGAATTTCGTTGCTGCAGGCACCAACATTTACTATGTCCAGAACGTTGCAAAACCCGACCAGTACTTTAAGTTTGATGGACCCGCTGGTAAACTTGGCTGCACAACACAAAACTTAGCATCCAAGTGGAAAATCATATTTAACAACGGCTCATATCGGTTGGTCAACCTCTCAGTCTTCATGGAATAATTCATCTCTAATAATGCTATTTGATTAGGATATATAGCGACTCTAGTTTCAACGCCGAAGAACACTGGATCTACACCGATTCATTCTTAGGCAGGGTCACATTGACCAACTCGGTACATATATCATGTTGTTTTCCATCCCACTTATAACACCCGCCCATTCTCCAGGATTATGATAATCAAAAATGGAAGCTGCTCCCAGTCACACCTCTAGTCGCCGATAATAAACCTCTGCTGTTGGGTTATTACCGAATTCGCTCCTTTAATGGGTCGCTCCTCCTTACTATGCCAAGTGGTGACTCTGTGGAAGATGTCAATGTGTACGTGAAAACTCAGGACCCCTCCAACCCCTGCCAGAGAGTAAGTAGTCGGAGCTTCCTCCTTGTACTGCGCGACTGAATTAGCGTCCACAGTGGTTGGTCACACGACAAGCAGACGGCATGTACGTTATCCAAAGTGCTGACAAAACTGCTTTGTATATCGGTTGTGGCCCATCTGATCCTGCGCTTGGTTATCCCATCACTGGAATGGCTCATCCGTTCAAATGGGATCTAAACAACATCGGTCCGGGATTTGCGTGGTCGTTAGTGTCACTTTGCTCTCTTTTTTATTCGCTAAATGATGTATCTATGTAGCATCAACGTACCTCGATCCCAATTATCCGTCGGGTTTGCAGACTACTCCGCTGAGTCTGATGATGATGTGCGTGTTGTATCATATGTTCTCACTGGCCGAACCACTTACACCCGAGTCTGTCACAGCTCGCGCTTGAAACAAGCGATGTGAGTTTTCTCTTAACGATCCATCCATTTTCGTACACCTTACATCCATACGTAGAATGTACCAAGCCAAATGTGGTTCTTTGAGAAATATGTTCCACTTGAGGGCGATGTAGTCCATGCTCAACAGCAACTCGCTGCTGGGAACTACCGCCTTCAAAGCTGCCGTGACAACAGTATTTTCATGAATGTAACTAGCACTCCCTGGCGAATCGCGCCTGGCACGGCAACTACGGCTAGCGCCACGGTTGGGTCATTTTTCACTTCGATGTTCTATAGCAGCTTACGATGACTACTTTATTTGGTAGTTTTCCCTCCAGTGCGACACAAACAGCCCCAAGCTGACCCTCTCGTTTGTTCCCACCACTGGCGCTATTCCAGTTGCTGACCTCGGCGGGTATTTGGGTTTCGCTTCTATCCCAACAAACTGGGTTCTTCTCTCTCAACACAAGAACGATCCTGGATTTTAGTGCGTCTCTTTCCTACCGAATCTTACTCGCTCATCATTTATCCCAACGATGCAGTATCTGCAGACCTGATGCTGGACAACCTCGCAAGGTCATCAGCAGTCGTGTCACTTCCGATATCAATCAGAATAAAGTCGTACGTCACCTTCTCGCCAGCTCTGTTCCTGAGAATGCGGCTATTTACCATTTTTGTAGTTTGCTATCGACAATATGACTCCTGGTGATGATGCGCAAATGTGGAACCTGGTCAAAGTTACCTGAGCATTTCTCAGTAGTCGATGCTTAAATATGAATTTTGTACAATAATGAACTGCCCATTAGTTAGTAGGGGACGACTACTTGACCTTGAACCACCACCATCTCGATTTTTCCCACGGTTCTAGAGAACCGGAGAAGGAGAGAAGGAGGGTGAACAGAGTATAGAATAGCGTCATAATACACCACTCCATAGTCTGAATCTCGCACGTAGCTATGATACAACCCCCTGCTCCTACACCGCTTCAGACGAGGCAAAAAACCGCAACAACAGCACCCAAAAAGACAGAAAGATGCGGAGAACACGGAAGGCATAAACACCAATGTCCGGACGAAGGAAGAAGCCATCGGCTTCCTAACAACCAAAGAATACCTGATGCCAGGTAAACCCGCAGACCTACTAACCTTATCTCACATCCTCCTACAGCTTGGAACCGCCGCCGTGAGAATGCCGAAAGCTCTGATGGATGGTATGATAAGGGCGATCGCCATCCTCATGGCAGAAGCCGCAGCACAACACATGGCAGAAGAAATCACAACAATGGTCAAAGAACAACTGCAAGAACACTTAGAAACCTTTACGTCCAATGTGGAAACGATGCGCGACGCCGTCGAACACATAACAGGAGCCGCAAAACAAACTTTAACGGGTAAAATGGACGAATTTAATGACAATTTCCAGGAAACGGCAGATCAACTCACACAGGCAACACAAGAGCTCACAGAGATAAACACGGAAAGAACAAATGCACCAACCACAGGCCCCGATGTCACCTTCCAACCAATGACATACGCAAACATCATACAGCAACACGTCCCCCCAGCGCATGAATCAGTAGTAGCACCAGGCGAGTTAACCGTTAAGCAAATCTTGATACAAAAAGACCCAAATGCTACTGACAACGCACTCGAGAGTCTCACAGAGAAGGACCTTGTAGCGAAAGCGAACACCACCCTCGACCTCATGGGGATGGAGGCAGCAGACAAATCACCGGGAACCGCTTTCGTCGGGGCAAAAAAGCTTAAAAATGGTAACGTGTTATACCAACTGAACTCAACTAATGCAGGGTATTGGATCAAGCAACCGGATGTACAGAAAGTGTTCGTAGCGAATTACGGAGGTACCTCCAACATACAAAACAAATTACACTACGTTATAGCAGAATTTGTCCCCACCACCTTCGACGCAGGTTCCAGCTACACACACGCAAAGGTAGCTGACCCAACTCTCCCCCACACTGACATTTCCATATGAGGCAACACTTTCCCAGTCCACAATTCCAAACAAACAATGGATATTCCTCTCAACTTGAACATTTGTCGTTCAACCACTACCACTCTCTACGTCGCTGCCTCCCACCTCCCTCTATCGCCACCACCACCCTATCAACCCCCATCCACACTCCTCCAATGCTTCTTGCAACAACAGAAACAGCAACCTCATACAACAAACGGGCCCAAATGACGCCAGGTAAGTTTTTTCTTCTTTTCGTCTCGTTTTTTTCCTTTCAACTAACATAATTTTTATTGTATTTTAGGTATTTCTATTGTACTAACACCGAGAAAGGTACCACGGCCCCCACGATGACGACGGCGACGTTCCACTACCACGGAAATGCTACGGACAACGAGACCGATGGGACAAGAACAGGAAACACAGGAACAACGCCACCAGGACGACGAGGACGACGAAAATGACGGCAAAGGGCGATGCCGCAGCAGGAGGAGTACCAACGATGGGGGATGCAGCAGCAACATCAGGGAACAACCAGGTGAGGGCGACGCCAATGCCAAGGACCCACCACCACCACCACCACTGCGGCTGCTGCTACAACGACAAAGATGACGATGATGACAGGACCACCTCCACCACCAAAACAGCAACCCCAAAGCCCCGAGCCGGCTCCAGACGACGCCAGGGAGGATGAGAACTGGGGGAACAACAAGAACGACACCAGAGCCGACAGGAACAACGGCAGCGACACCAACAACGGCCAGAGCAGCAGCAGCAGCAACGGCCAGGGGAGAACATGACAAAGGGTGCGCCAGCCATGACCAGGAAGACCAGGAACGGGGCCAGAAAACGAGGGGGGAGGGGTGATGACGACAACGATGACCCCAACGAGGCACGATGCAGACGACAGAAGCCACCGGGACGACCAACGACGGGCGGGCGGGCGGGCTCAAACCAGGGACAACCAGGACAATGACAAGGACGAGAGACGACAACAATGGTGAGGAGGGACGACAACAAGGAGGGGGGATGACAACGACAACGAGGGACCACCACCACCACGAGGGACAACGATGACAACGAATGGGGCATGAACGTGGGGTGGCGCGTACAGGGACACCAATGAGGAGCCCATCAGCGAGGAGCGGCACACGTGACGGCGCCGGGGGAAGGGACGACAAGGATGAAGGACACCGATGTGGCGGGTCAAAGACAGAAACCCACGAGACGACCAACAATGCAGACAGGGACCACAGGAATGACGAGGACAACCACCACCACTGCACCCCCAACCGCCGCTGCGAGCAACTGCTCGTGGGGTGGAAACAGGGAGCAACGAGGACAGGGACAACACGATGGGCACGAACAGCACCCCACCCCCATGTTTTGCGTAGGGGCGGTATTTTCTTCTTTCGGTTTTAGTTAATATTGCTGTCCTGCCCCCACTCAGATTTGCCTGAGGCAGGGGTTAGTTTTTTATGTACATAATTGTGTAGGTTAATTAATTAATTTCTTTGATCAGATTATGTCCAGCTTTGCCTCAAAAACTTATTTGTTTGACTGTGTGAACAACCTTTTTTGGATGTCAGTGTGGGGGAGAGTAAGGGTACTTGAAAACAGGTGATATAGAAATTCATCGGCAGGTCTCAGTTATTTTATGATTAGCAGCTTCGACAATCGATATAGATTGTTCCAAAAGTTAGTTGACTGGTCTCGACTTGTATAGTATATATAATCTCCCTCATGCTCACAGGATTTCGGGTAATTTCGATAAGATTGATAAGAGAGCGCAAAAATGAAACAACATAAGTAACAAATTATGCCAGGCGAGATTGCTCCAAGTCAACGCACTAGGTCTGGATATCGCGGCGAGGATGGAAGCAGTGTTGGTGGTTGTCGGTGGCGGAGATTACTATCACTTACCGAGTGTTTTACCACGATTTACTGATCACTAAATTACACTACATCGACTACA
>QLOK01008934.1:0-11602 GCA_003313805.1 Tricholoma flavovirens
ACCAGTTGTAAGTTGAATTCGGACAGGAACAAGCTCCACCAAGCCTGTCTTCTGTTGAGCTTCTGCACAGTTCAGAAATAGGTGAGATTCTTATGATCAGACAGAATCGTTGTCAGGTGTTCCGAGCCTAGTTGGTAGTGCCTCCATGTCTCTAGCGATCTTATAATTGCCAAAAGTTCCCTGTCATAAATTTTGTAATTCCTTTCTGTCGGGGTGAACAAGTGGGAGATGTATCCACAGGGGTGCCAGTCTCCATTGACATCTCTTTGCCTGAGAACCACTCCTGTAGCCCATTTCAATGCATCAGACTCAATCACAAAAGGTTTGGTCAAGTCAGGCATGAGCAGTACCAGGGTTTTGGCAAACTTCTCTTTGAGGCTGTCAAATGCTTGTTGGCATTTGGGGGTCCATTCAAACTGTTTCATCTTCTTCATTAGTTCATTGAGTGGTTTCGCCAGATCAGCGAAATGTCCAATGAATTTCCTGTAAAAGTTTCCAAAGCCCGAAAATGATCATACCGCTTTCACATTTGTCAGTTCTGGCCAGTCTTTTATCCATGCTAGCTTCATTGGGTCCATCAAGATCCTGTTTGGTTCAATGATCATTCCCAAAAATTCTACTTTCTGTACTCCAAATTTGCACTTTTCTGCCTTGAGATAGAGGTTGTGTTCTTGTAGTCATTGTAGAATCTGTTCTGTCCTGATCTGGTGTTCCTGTTTTCCCTTGGAGAAGATGAGGATGTCATCCATGTAAATTATCACCCATCCTTTGTTTAACATATCCTTGAATATGTCATTCATCATTGCCTGAAAGGTAGGAGGTGAGTTACACAGCCTGAAGAACATTACCGTTGGTTCAAACAGCCCTCTGTTGGTTTTGAAGGCCACTTTCCATTGATCCCCATCTTTTATCCGAACATTGTGGTACCCCCAGCGGACATCCATTTTCGTGAACCATTGTGCTCCTTGTAATTTGTCCATCAGATCCCCAACCAAGGGAAGCAGATAGGCATTCTTGATGGTTCCTTCATTTAGATATCAGTAGTCTTGGCAGGGTAGAGTCCTTTTTCGCCACAAAGAAAAAAGGGGATGCCATTGGGGATTTTGAAGGTTGGATGTACCACTTCCATAGGTTGTCATCAATGAATTCATCTAGTTTCTGCTGTTCAGTAAGCGAGAGAGGGTAAACCTTACAATCCTTTGGGACAAAGTCTGGTTTGAGATTGATTTCATGGTCCCAAGGTCATGATTCAGGGAATCTTTCCGATGCCCTTTGTTCGAATACCTTTTTCCATTGATGAAACTTGGGTGGTAAGAGCTGCTCAAGGGGTTTGTCCTTTTCTTGTTTCATGCTGTGTGCCAAGTGTTGGGATACTGATGTTTTCACCTTGATCCACAGATCTTCTCTTTCTGCAGTTGTGGGGTGTCCTTCTTCTGTAAATTCTCCAGTGGTCAGGTTCCCTAGATCGTATACCTGAGGTCCTTCAGTAATGTGGAATATGTTAGTGGGTTCCCCTTCATCTGGAATTTCTTTGATGGTCATGCTGGGTGTCCTTTTCTTTCTGAATAATCTGTGGTTCTTCCTGGTTTTTTCTACAATCCTCTGTATTTGAGAGAGGCGGTGGTCTTCTCAGAATTCGAAGGTTCCTTTTTTCTAGTCAATGACAGGGTTTACCTTTTGTAGCTAGGGTAGTCCTAGGATGATCGACTTGTTCCCTAACTTGGTGACCAGGAATATTGTTCTGTTCCTTCTTCCGTTAATCTCCATTTCTTCTTTGGTGTAATGAGTGATGGTCCCTTTCTTGTTCGGGGTTCCATCCACATTTTTTACGGAGATCGGTTTCACCAGCATGAGTTCTATCTTGTGTCTGTTGGCAAATTTGTGGTCCATAAAAATTCCTCCTGCTCCACTGTTGAGGAGGGCTTTTGTATCAACATCTTTTCCTCTGCTTGCTCCCACTTTGATAGGCAAATGCATCAATTGATTCTCTAAAGTGGCTAGTAGTACAGAGCAAACAGGAAGTTCAGCAGTACCTGGTCTTGCAGCAGGCCACTTCTTTAAAAACCTGCTTCTTCCATGAGTGTGAGGGCTTTTCCCTTCTCTTCTTCATCTAAATCCCCTAGGATGGCTTTGATGTTTGTGTATGCTTCAGTTCCATTTCTCCTTGGGGTGAAGTGACTTGTCTGTTCTGGTCACAGATATTCATGCTTGTTCATTTGGTTGGGCAGCAGGAAGTTCCTGTGCTTGTGATTGGTGGCCCTGTATCTGGGGCTGTGGCATACAAAGCAGAGTCCCTTCTGCATGTGTTTGTTTCTCTCTTGCTGGGATAGGCAGTTTATCTCCAGCGTAGATTTCGTGGTCTTGGAGGTGGGGGTGGATTTCTTTTTGTGGGTTTCTCGTGCCCTTCCTGCAATAGCTCTGGCTCTCCTCAAGTTTCTGTCATACTTTGACATGGCTTTATCATTCCGTTGAGGGTGACCGGGACATTTTTCATGGTAAATATTTTGTCAAGGAGGGCCAGCTTCAGGCCATCCATAAAATATTCTACAAGGGCAGTGTCTTCAGTAAGGCCTGACCTCCCTTTTAAAATGAGGAACTGATTGATGTAGTCCTCCAAGTCATCTCCCTGTTTCAGGGTCTTCATCTCTGTCCAGGCTGATCCTGCATTGTCTATGGGAGAGAAGGCTTCCTTCACTTCTGTCACAAACCTTTCCCATGTTCCCAGATTGGTTCTGCTCCCTCATTCTAATGCCCATGCTGATGCTGTCCCTCCATTCATAAAGGAGAGGGTGAAGATGATCCACTTCTCATCAGTGTCATAGATGGCTTCATTTACTCTCAAGAAGAGTGATACTTCTTGGAGAAACTTTGTTGTCTTGGTTTGATCTCCAGTAAAGTTGGATGGAGCTCTGATCTTGATTTCTCTATTTGCCATGTTGGTATAGGGTTCATTGTCGCTGTCAAGGAAGGTAAGTGTTGGTGGTTTGGGAGTTTCTTGTTCAATCTGTGGTGGTTCTTCCTCTTCTTCTTCTGCTGAGAAGTCTTCTTCTTTCAGGAATTTCCCTGGGTGTCCTGGTTCTGTCTTGGTGAACCACTTCCCTTGTGTTTCAGAAAATCTGGTTTGTCTCCCTTGGTAACTATACCAGAGCCCATCTTTAGTGGTAGCTCCTCTTGGTGGTCGGTCAGTGGACTGCTGTCTTCGAGACATCTTGCCTACTCTTTGGGTAAGAGGGCATTTGTGTTCAGCTTGACCTTTTGTTAAGACAAGTGTCCTAACTCAAGTACAAGTGCTTTGATCAACAATGAATGATTCTGTCTGTTTTACTGGAGGCCTTCTCAGTAACATATCCTGATCTCCTACTCAGAGGCTTTCTGAGTAGGTCTTCAAAAGGTCAAGGAGTCACCGACTCAGGGTCTTCCTGAGTGGTTCTGAGAGGTTGTACTTGTCAAGTTAAGACAGTAGATTGCTTAGGTCAAGCTGGAGAGCAGGACCTCTAACTACTGGGGTTTATATACATGAAGAACACCTCTTATCTACCAATAGGCAAAATAGATGTTAATCATAAAAGGTCCATGAAGAGAAGATGAATGTCAAAGGAAAAAATAGAAGATGAACATCAAGGGAACAATAGAAGATGAATGTCAAGGGAATAATAGGGCAATAGAGAAAGGGGGTTGGGCTGGGGTAGTAAGTGTTAATGAATAATAAGAAAATAAAGTAAAGAAAATAATTGTTCTGGTCCATCTGTTCGTTGTCTGCAAGATCTGTAACACCTCTCAGGGTGTGCCCTATCATGGTCTTTACATCATAGAGTATCGACTTCAGGCCCCAGTGCCTTGCCCCTGCCCTGATCCTTGTACCTCAGATGGCATGCCCTGGCAATCGCTCCTCCTGAAACCCAATTCCATGAACCATTTGGGACCATGGGACCTTCTTCGACCTCTTCTCTCATTCATCTGTATCGGTATTACTTGGTTTTGGGTTAACTGCTATCTGCCTGGCCATTTGATGGCAGGCACATCTATTATCTTATGTAGAGTATTCTATTGAATTTGGTTGCAAGGCAAATTCCAGTAACATATTTTGAACAAAATTGTTGTTCATACAGTGCTAGGTCATGAAGTGGGCCACCTAAGCCCAAAAAAGCATGTACTTCAATTCCAATGGAGCCTAGAATAGATTTAAAGAGTCAGAAGGGTAGACCAGCACATGAGGAAGTGGGTTTTGATGAATGGCAATTTTTGGAGATGTCATTGCTATGCTGGGAATATTTTCCTGAACAGATTGCCTGATTGGGAAAATTGATGATGTGGGCCACTGTGTTGTGGTGTTCTGCCTCAACTTTGCACTGCCATTCTGAAGGACTGGAGCAACAGATGCTCTTGAAACTTTGAGATCACATCAAGAGGTACTCATTCTACTAGGATATGCACTTTTTCAGCTATCTAATTGTTTTTCCCATTTAGGATTTCACCTTGGAGGCTGAACCCTCTGATTCCCATTGTTGTCAACTCCAACTGCATCCTGCTGAATATGCCCTCCCTCCAGTGCATCTAAAGTAGTCTCTACTAATCTAACTCTTTGACTAACATCAATCTCAGGTAATCTGTCCTTGTTGCTGTGTTGTGAGTCCTGCATAGTAGTTTCATCATTCCCAAGCCTGACCTTGTTGACATTTGCTTCCCCGCTTGCAGCAGGGTGATCAATGATGCAAGGATGAGCAGAAGGCTGTCCTGCAACTGATGGAAGGGATCTCTCTATGTCAAGGGCCAGATTTTTGCTTGTCACTGTATTTCCATCTTGTTCAACATCCTCCGTGTTGGCATGCTGATGTAACATCCATGGATGGGGGCAAGGTTGGGCAGCCATTGCTGGAGTAGGAAAATCAGGATCATTGGGCTGGTTTTCATCATCGGCAGGCACTACCACTTCTTGGTGGGCTCAAATCAACCAAACAGGGCATTGTCAGCATGATCAAAGGATGGGCATCTCTGCCTCACTCTCAGAACCAGAATCAGAGCCACTGCCAGATGATCTGGTGCCTCCATCATTGTATGGGTACTCCTGCAGGTACCCAGAGCTCTACCTGTACCTGTACCTGCACAGGTAGCAACCTGTTGACCTGTGGGTACACATGGGTACACACAGGTGTTGGTTCCCACATGGGTTTTGCCCAGTATATAAACTATTCTATCTAAACTAATAAATATGTAATTACACTAAGAACCACCCCCACCCCACATTTGCGAGCAAAGGGGGGGGGGGTGGTTGTCACTTTGGGACCATCATCATCCCTGTTGTCCTGTCCCCTTCCATAACCCTTCATTGTCAGCTGCTACTAGTAGCACCTGTGATCCACCCCCTGAGCAGTGGCTCACAGGGCTGGGGGTGGGTGCTGGGTTGTTCCCCATCATTGGGTGCACCTGGTGGGTCTGCTCCTCCTCCTCATTGTTCATTGTCATTGTCCCTGCCTTGCTGTCATTCCCCTGCCTGTCCCTGGGTGGGTGCTGGGTTGTTCCCTGTCATTGGGTGCAGCCCCTCACTGTTATTTGTCATCATTGTCCCCCCCTCACTGTCATTCCCCTGCCTGTCCCTCACCATCTCCCACTGGCCCCTTTACATGGTTGTTGTTGTTGTTGTCTTCTCCTTGTGGTTGTTGTCATCCACTTCAGAAAACATCCTTCATCAAGCTCTCCCAATCATGATGAGCAAGCCAGTCAAGATTTTCTGCTGCAGTTATATGGCATGCACATCCTGAGGTGGGCATATTCTGCTTCTTTCATCCTGTCTTCTCAAATGCATGTTTTCTCAGCCTCTCATTCTCTAGTTCCATCAGCTTCATCTGTGCAAAGTCCTGTTCCAAGGCAATACCAACTTGCATGATGATGTCACAAAGCATAGCATTCTCTGCCCTCAGTGCTTGACATGACACTGTGCCTGGAAGTGACTGGGGAACCTTGATATGGTATCACTGTGTTGGTTCCTCTTCATCAACATCCTCACCACCAGATCTTTCCCCTGGCAAAATGTTAAGTGTGTTGGCCATTGCAGCTGACATAATTGGTGTTAGTGTTGCTGCAACTGGCTTGGGCCCTTTTTGTATTTTGGAACTGGCCACCATGTGCTCCAACCACTTAGTGGTGAAAGACAACCCATTGACTTTTGAGGTCATTGATCTATATGAATATGTTCAGAAATTTATAAAAATTATTGGAGTTGTTATTGCCATTGACTCATTTTTTTCAAGCTGACCAGGAAAAAATGAGTTGATGGCAATAACAACTCCAATAAATTTTATAAATTTCTGAAAATATTCGTATAGATCCATGACCTCAAAAGTCAATGGGTCTTCTCTCAACACTAAGCATAGTGTCCAGTTATTTCAAAAATACAAAAAGGGCCCAAGCCAGTTGCAGCAACACTAATTGGTGTTGGGGTGGGTGTTGGAATCAGATCGAGAATGGATGGGAGCTGCACAGGAAGGGGCTGCACTGCCTGCATGGTCATGTTCTTTGATGGCTCGAAGGCTGATTGAGGGATTGCATGGTGGTCTAGTGCTTAAAGGTACAGTGTGAATTATGACCATCAAGAATCAAGAGGTGATGGTGTCTAGCAGCTTTCTGTCTGGTCACAGGATCAAAGTCATTCTGCAGCCATGTGGAGCCCAGCTCCTGATCAGTCCACCCATTCAGAGAAAGAGAAATGCTGCAAACACACCATGAGCATGGATCCCTATCAGAACAAGTTAATCATGTACTTAGCATTCAATGTATTGTTATGACCCAATTCAGCATTCCACCTATGACAGCAGGGTGAACAGTAGAACCATCAGCACAGATTGCTTCAATGACTGTAACAAGCTCTCAGTTACCATCTTCAATAGAATAGGCCATCTTCTGATCTCTGTCCACCATTACTGCAACCTTCACACCAATGCCAAGTTGAACACCCTTCTTGTCCATATTGTATAGGTTCTTGGGCAAGATGTCATACTCCTTGATCAGCTCATCAAACATGTCAAAGAATTTGCCCACTGCAAACTGATTTAGCACCTTTGCACACACCACTTCTAACCCTTGTGTTTTCTTTATCTTCAGGCCTGGGTGATGCTTGAGGAACCATTTGGGCCATGATCCCCCAACCTGCTGACCAGAAATTTCTCCTGCATACAGTGCAACAGTCACATATGTGAGTGGGATGCCATGGTGACCTTGTACTTTGATCCACTTGACCAAAACCTCCTCCTGCACTGCCATTAGAAGCAGCTCATTGACATGCACTTCCTGACAAGTTTTGCCACCTTCACAGAAACTAAGGAATACAAAAATGCAACGAGAAAATAACATACCCTTCAAAAGATGAGCAATTGCCAATGGAGGTTCATGGGATGTTAAAGCCTTTCCCAGCTTGACAAATTGAGTAGTTGGGATCCACATTGGCTTTGGTACCAGACCCTTGAATTGCAGCCAGAGCAAGCTGCATACATAGGATGGTGAGAATGATGAACTGGACATTATAGAAAGCTGGAGACTGTGTGATGGATGGGCAAGTTTGTTGTATCTGGGAATGATGACAGAGCACAGTGAGACTTATATTGGCACCAGAGACTGTGCCATGTATTGGAGAACATCAAAACCTCATGTATACTGCATTTTCATAGGTACAGGACATGAAGCAGTTTCATGTATAAGTGCAGGTTTCCATGCAGAACAATGTTACATTCATATTCTGGATGTTGCAGCTGATTAGTCACATTGAAGATGTGAGGAAAGGGGGTGGATTATGCACTGCAGTTGTCTGTGTCCCTTGTAGTTGCCTCAGAAGCACACATTAATCTCTTGGCATGCCCACACCAAAAACACATGTCCAGGTGTAATGGTCCCTCTAGCCACATGAATAAATTCCATAAAAATGTGAAAGACAGATGAAAGGAAGGATAAAGTCAGTATGATATAGATCTAACATAGTCCAGCAGCATACCAAGCCATCCTCAGCAGCAGAAGGCCAAGGAATCTACTGATGTCCAGGTCTCCTGAGAAAGGGATGGAGCCATGAAGCTTGTGCCAGGTAGCCTTTGCAGACTTGTTGCAGACAAATGGATTGTGGATGGGAGATGCATGAATGTGAGGAACATGTGTACAATGTTTGGAAGGATTTGAAGAACAAATGTGCTGACCACACTGCATTTCCATATTGGGCCAGATGACCAAGCTTAGCCAAATAGCTGATTTGCCAGTTTGGTTGAACGAAAGTACCCACAATGCATCACCACATCATCACCACTGGTCCCTGCATTGCCCAAAGGTGCATCAAACAGCATACTTACAGCTCACAATCGAAGGTTTTGGAATTACAGCAAGTTACAGGTAAAAAATGCCAAGTGGTCCACTAGTCAGGGTGGCCCACTTCCTGACCCACTACTGTATCAGTCATGTGATCCATACCAGCCAATCAGATTCCATTCTGATGAATATATTTGAGAGGGATATCTAGAATACATTGCTGGGGTTTGCCTCATGACCAAATTCAATAGAATATTCTACATAAGATAATAGATTTGGTACACAATAAAATGCAGTTATTGATGTTGTCAATTTCACATCAACATTTTTGCCTCACAAATTCTCCCCTGCCAGACGTGACCATTTGTACAAAACATGGTCATTCTGTGAAATTCACATGAATTTGATATATTTTTCAAACATGGTGGTGACATGAGCAGAACATTACCAGCAGTTTGACTCCAGGATTTGAACACCATGACTATGGATGATGTGGATAGCACTTATTCTCTGTTATTCTGCTCAATGTTTTTGTTAGCTCAGCCATTTATAGTTACACATGTGTGGCTGGCATTATTCAGTTGCCATTATGTATCATTTACTGCATGATTTCCCAATGTTTTCTAATTGCTTAACCACTCTCAGTCATATATGTATAATTCCTACTATATAAACAATGAGGAATATGTTGTTGCCATTGTTGATTACAATATGTTAATTGTTCTTCCTCAGTATTTCTTGGCAGCTTAGTCACTTCCCTGTACAATTGTGTTGTCTGTGTAGTGGTGTCAAAGTTCAAGTTCTGAACTTTGGTTCAAACCAGACTTTTGCAGAACCAAACCCTGGGTCCAGTTCAGAGTTCAGGCAGAGGTCTTGAACTGAACCAAAAGTCCAGTTCTGAGTTCAGCTGGAGGGAGATATTTAAGAACCACCCCAAACATGTTCAAATGCAGTTCAAACCTCTACTTAGAAGGCATTAGACAAATTACACAGCCACTTGATCCAAGATGCCCACAGGCCAGGAGTTTGTCAGTCATATCATGATGTTCCCATGTTCCCTGACACAACAAATGCAAAAATGTACAACACATGTGTAATTTCATGCCTCCATTTTTTCTTTCTTTCAAACATGACACATGGGAGGTGGCATGTGGTGATCCGGACATTGTTTGTTTCTATTATAATTTCATTGCTATACCTTCTGACTGGCCCTTATAAAGGACCAGTCTTATGTAATTAACGGACATCTTTTTATACTTTACTCTACTACTCGAACAATATATATTATTCGTGTTCTTGTAGTGTGAAGTCTTGAAAGACCCCCCACGACTCACTACACTTTTTTGAACACTACAACTTGTATAGAGTTATACTTGACATCGCCCCATCAGCGATTGTCATCAACATGACCCTGATCTTCTCCTGCGAGGGAGGAAATTCTCGATGTGATCCGCGACAGAAGCATCTCCATCGCGAAAGGAGCACAAGACCAATTTTAATTGTCCACTGCTTAGAATCAACCCCCTGCAATCAGAAGAATTGACCCTGCACACAGAAATTTTTTCTTTCTTTCTTTCTCTTTCTCCATTGCTGAAGAACATCGAACAAACCCCCGACCATGGTTCCCAAGACCAAAACAAGGAATAGAGCGAAGCCTGCTAGCAGGCAACTTGCGGAAGAGATGACGAATCAATCTCCAGCCAGCTCTGGATTTCCTGGGCATCCCCCAGGTGAAGAGAACCACACTCAACCACTCGAGGTGCATACAAGCACCTCGTGGATAAATCCCTCTCATCATAAGGATCCCACACCCCTCAAAGTGCATATATCTGCTTCGAGGCAATTAGAATCGTCCTCCACTGGTCTAAAAGACTGCAGAGACACCGCTGACAGTGACATTGACTCCAAGAAAGCTTTCTCATTGAAGAGTAGTTGATGAGATGACCTATCTAGCCCTGGCCTTCCACTGGATACACCTAACCTCCTGGGTTGAGTGACTTGAGCCCTTAATTTAAAATTGACTGCACAACTCTGTTCGATGGCCCACACAATAGTCGGGAGTATGAGACACCCCGACTGTTTGTGGCACATTGGCCTACCATGCCAGTATCATCGCCAGTATTGCCAATGTCCGAAAGCGCCTGGCTATACCGATGTGAAGAGAAGAAACCTCTCAAGGCAATGAATCCGATATTGAAGCAGAAGTTGAGCACCTCGCTCAATTCGCTAACAATATATATGTCTATTGCAGGGAAGCAAAGGACACCGAACCTGGGGAGTTGGATTTCCAACTTCGTGAACTGGTTAAACACTATGCCAGTAATTTTCCCCAGAGGCCTATCATCCCTCGCTCTACCCAGAATGCGGAGTGAGGGGGCCACACCACTGACAAGCACGATAGCACTTGTCTAGATGCACTGAAGGGACCTTTTAAGAAGAAGGTCCATTACATTGACAAAGATCGGATTGCCCTGCAGAGGATTTGAAATGGCGACCTCTGGGATGGACAATCCACGTCAATCCCCGATCAAGGGATTCGATTCAACAAGGAGGGCCACCCTTGGGACAAGGGTGACCACCATCATCATCAAGACTGATCACCGGCTAGGAGAAAACCCTGGCAGAGATGGGGACGGTTCTGACACAAGTGGAAGTAGTCCCGACTTGTCATATCATGGAATGAGTGATGAAACCACCGTGTCCTCCTCCTGAACAGAGGAAGACACCTTCAGACAAGCCTCGTCTGGCAACAGACGTGGGGAACGCACTTGCAGTTGTTCCAGAGGAAACCCGTCTGGAAATTTGAGCAACTGGAACCGGACCAGTAGCCCATACTGGTCTACAACTTCCCTTCCTGATTCATATCGAGAAAAAGGCTCTCACTGCCCCTCAAAATACTTGAGGGACATTCATAGAAAGATCCATAGGCAGATTGATAATAAGGTCTCTGTCTTGTCTGACACAGTTACATCTGGGGGCAAGAACGGCCCCAGAGTTCCTAACCCACCCAAGTATGGTGGATTGCCTGACACTGAAGGATTTGAATGATGGCTGAATGCCCTCCTTCGGTGGCTAAAGGTGAACAGAATTTGCGGCCCTGAGCTTGACTCAGACTGCATGGAATTCACAGCGATGTTCCTTGAGAACACCGCCCTTACTTGGTTTGAGGACAGTGTTGATGGTGCATACCGTCAACAAGCAGCTTGGACTTTCAAGGAAGTCATTACCAGCTTATATGACCGGTGATAATACTCGACCCGATAATCCAACCAAAACACCTAAAATAGATGAATCGAGGTATAAATACAGGTCAGAGGAA
>QLOK01008945.1:1779-17901 GCA_003313805.1 Tricholoma flavovirens
GACTAACAGCTTCAAGTTGAACAAAGACTGATAAATAACTCTAGTTTGTCCGAGTCTTGGCGGGAGAAGTGTACACATGCGCAAATAATACAGCGACTCCACGGTCACCGTCACCAATTTGAAATTCTGCTCATTTCCACAATCTAACTCTACTGGGTATTTGAAACACTGGGCGCTCGACTAATCTAAAAGCATGGATGAAACACAGACTGGCAAACAGTCGAGATAGAATGGTGACATGCCAAAGTCATGTCCACTTGTCATTCTGGAGGCTGTACCCCGTGACGCCACGTTTACAATCAGTCCATAAATCATCAACCACGATGGATATCTGGAGATAACCCACGCGTGACGTCACTCAGGCTAAACATACTCTCCAGCGTACTTCGATTTATGGGTGTTCGGAAGTTTCTTTATTGATTTTATCTCTCGCTTATACTCGACCTGCCAGTGGAAGTGGCCACCAGCCAATATCACTTCTTCGAACGAGTTGTCCATCTCTGATCACCTCGTTTTAAGAATAGCTGAAATTCGTACTCGGTACTAGCGCGGCGGCTTTATGTGCCACAAACAACTAATCTGTCAAGCCAATCTATCTCTGGTCCTTGAAATATGAATCAATACACGGTTTATAATTTTCTCTCTATCGGCACGCACCCCCTGGCGTCATTGGAGTACCGCAATTAATCTTTGATGTCAGCCTGAATCGGCGCTAAATGCATGCAATCAACCCGCAGTTCATCGCATCACCCGAGTGGGACCAACTTGAAGATCATGCTCGGCACGCACCAGAGAACTATAATTAATCTTGGTTGTCAACCCAGTGAGTCAGCACTAAATGCATCCAACCTGCAGTTCATCGCGTCACTCGAGTGGGACCAACTTGAAGGAAGACCATGCTTCATGCAGTTAAGGAGATCACAACCACCCCAGTGACTAACCCCACATGCTACATCATGGTCGTTGTTAAGTTGAACAGCTTTTAATCCCGTAGTACACCCCTGCTCTCAGGCTACGAGCCGTAAATTACTAGAGAGCATAGTGAATTAGTTATTCGTCAACAGAGATTGCCTGCTGCAATTTCGTCATTGTGTTAATTAGCTTCTCTTAGGCTTCAAACAATAAAAAATCCACTTGAGTTGGGTCCGTGACTGGAACCTACGGCCATGCAGTCCGACGACGGCCAATCGTTCCGTCACAATGCCAGTGGGAGACCTACCCGGGATTAACATCTTATCTACTGAGAATGGGCCCACACAATAATAGCCCACGTTGTCTAATTCAACCCCTTTATACTGCTGAGAAATCATAGCGAGCGTTCTGCCATTGATTTACAGGGACACCTTCTCATGCCTTGGGCCATTGATTAAAATCAGTTCCCTTCAAGTTAACCTACGTCTATCGTTAGAACTCCTGATACCGTCCTTTCCCATGGTAGGAGTCGATTGAAGTTCGTGATCATACTTCAAGTTCCCCGACGTCTAGCGTTACCAACCAATTACCAACCGCACTGGCTGTCTTTACCACATGATTTAAGACTCGCACGATACCCTGACTACTTCCAACCTACTACGTCTGGACCCTGGCCCGGCGTGTCATTTTCTTTTATGTGAATCCCTTTCCTTCATCATTGTCGTGCTTCGGATATGCAACACGCTCAGGTTAACTTTCATGGCAAGTCGCCTCTCAGTGATAGTCCCTGAGTCGAATGCGAATGTCATAGTACGGCGGCTCCCCCGTCATGACTCTACTGGTGATATATTAAATACTAATAACAGAACATCCATACTTGTGTGTAATAATATGTGCTACTAAAGATTCCTAGCCATGCCAAAAAGAAGTGCTAAGCATTCGATTCGGATCTCAGGTCGAAAGACTCGAAACCAACTACTCACTTTGGGGTTGGGGTATGCTTCGAGCGAGGCTTGATTCTGTTCCGCTTGAGGGAAAGGGGCCTGTCCCTCCCACGAAGTCGCGAGTACACCCCACACGCATTACAAAGTTGTGCACCGGTCTTGCTGCGACGCCAGACGGATGTGTGGTGTGTACGGCAGTGACTACACTCTGGTCCAGTGCCATCGCCTTCCGATTCATCAGACGAGTCGTCAGCAGCAGCGTCCGCATCTATAAGCTCTTGAGGACGGTGCTTGTTCCGCTGCTGGAGATACAAGCCGCAGGCGTTACATAGCGGCCTTAGAGTCGTGGGTTCTCGGCGCCACAATGGTGTAGAAGTCGCGTGACAGTGAGAACAAGACTTTCCACCACCAGAGCTGTCGAGACTGCCCCTGCGTGACTCCTGCCTCGAAGAAGAACTGGAGGCAGGTGACACCTGACGTTTCATGTCAGGATAGGACGTCATCGCACCTGAATAAGGGGGAGGAGGGGAAGGCACCGGTGATATCTCTGAGGCAAACTTGTATCCTTGTTGTGGGAAGTATGAATGTATGTTGGAAGCGCTCAACGGTGATGCGAGTGCATCATTCCAGGTTTGAGCATCAAACGCCATAAATTGGGTATCGGAATTAGTCGACCACGGGAAAGAGTCTGACCCGGAATCGCTTCCAAAGCTTTGTAAAGGAGAGGGCATATTTCCTTGAAGATCGGACCGTTCCCAGCTCACTCTCTCGTGGCTAGTGGCGGAGGTAGTACCCGGTGGTGAGTGTCGAGGTAAATCAGGAAGAACAGGGGTGAGCATGGAATGGATGATATCTTGATTGCTCCTCGATCGTCCATGTGCCATAGCATGATGGTAGGCATTCTGCGAACGAGTGTGCAGCGCTTGGGCGTCCTGGTGTGACGGGTAATGAGACTGTGTGTAAGGATCCATGTTGTAAGCAGTATCGGGTTGATTATTAGGAGTGAAGTAGCTTGTTGTAGATGGATTACTTCGCGAACGGGGGATCGGACGAGTAGATGGGAGAGCTGCTGATTTAGAAGTCAGCTTTGAGTAGAACAACCTATTGACCTATTGCTTACCAGACGTGTCCCATACACAGTTTAACTGAGGCGCAGATAAGTTTGGGTATTGTGATCCACCAGCTGCATACGCGTTATGGGATACGGTAGGAAACGCGTATGGGGTGTGTGCCTTGTCGAGGAAGTCAAATAGTGTGGGAGTCATATCTATGGGAGCAACGAAGGAAGACAGAACTTTCGCTCGGTCTTTGTACTTTTCCAAGGGAAGCGAATTGAAGAGAAACCTGTGTAAGTTACTCGCTTTATATTCTACATATGGAATCCAAACACTAAGATAGATTCCAGGACCCCTCATCCGAGTGGGGCACACGCAGATAGATCGGACCAAAGGGGTAAACCGAAGTCGTACAGTCTATCGGTATCCAGCGTGCGCCTAATTGTCCGTGAGGCATCTGTCAATTCGAAGTGGGACAAGACAAAGATTGATGGATTGAGATGAACTTGAAAGTCGGTTCGGTTCTCGCCACGGTTCGTCATGACGTAAGATGGCAGATCCCACCGAGTGGAGCGGAGATTGGACGCAGCACAGAAGAACAAAAGTAGACGAAATGCAATTACTTGCTAGAATCCTCAGGAGGATTAGCGTCCTGATGTGGCAACGTAATTGAAACTTAATATCAAGCCAAGGAATTTACAAAACATGGCAATGGCAACGGCCTATCTATCGTGATGCGGTGTTCGCAGTCTGTTGCCCGTACATGTACGTATTTGTTCCCTGACATTTACCGCGGAAACACCGTTTGGAGGTCCGGCTTTCAGTGGGACCGCACCGGTACGGCCCGCAACTAAGTGACTCATACTGCCGATTATGTCGCTGGCGCGCACCACAAGTCACGGTAATATACACTTGCCACAAGGAAGCTGTGTAGAGACGAGTCAAGATATTCATTCCGACTCAGGAAGGAGCTGAAGGAATGCACAAGATTCGAGTCGAGTGGAAAATGCTTCTGCGTCTGCTGCGGAACCGCCAGAAGAACCCGACATTCGCACCGAAGCCCAGTCCGAGGCAATGCAGGGCAGGGCAGAAGCAACCCGACATCTCGAGACTAAATTTTATGAATTTGCGAAATGACCCAACCAAAATGCTGATGTGTCAAGTAACTGTCGGCACAGCTGATTAAGGCATGACATGGGTAACGTCGGGCCCGGGGCCACCTGAATATACATACTTGGCAAATATTGAATGCAAGGCCTACAAGATTTGCTGGAAGATTGAACAAAAGACCTTGCCAGAGGTAATTGATGTTCCACATGCGCAGGCACGCCACCGCATAACGTAGAATAAAGACCCATCTTGACAAATACGTCCGACGTTGGGTACACGGAGTCTCCTTCACTCGGAGTGAACAACGGCACTCTATGGCTTGCGAGTTGTGATGCACCAGCAGATTCTCACGATGCACTGCAATTGATTAGGTGACCGAGGAAGTGATAAAAATCCGTTCGCACTTTTTCTGTGTTCGCCACTAATTACAGAACAAATGGTAATATAGTAATATGCCATGCTCACCTGAAGCCTCTTCGAAGGGGAGCTTTGCCCTATCGCCATGAGCTCACCTAGTAACGATCGAAATGTCAGATCTGCCAGTCTAGACTTGAAATGATGGGCGGAAAGATGATACAGCGTGGCATTACCATTAGCGAGACAAGTTGGCCACTTACATGGGTTTCATCGTTTCTCGCATTCTCCATGGATTCGGAGGGGCGGAATCCTTGGCAATTTCGAGGCCCAATTTAACCAATAGTGCAATTGTGCATCTCACGGGTGAGGATCACACCATGTAACACCGGAGCAGATTGTAAGCCGTCAGAATTACTCAGGATCAAACCAGGCATAAGACAACGGGGTGGTAAATACTGAATGCGACCCGTCGGTTAGCCGGTCACGGTGGCGATTATGGCCTATTTGAAAGCTGCGCCAGAAGTTTGAGCGGATCATGCAACCATACGAACAACGAAGATGGTGTCTGCGAAACATCGGGAGTCAACATTATGGATGATAATCGGAAGAATAAAAGAAATTCGGGAGAGATTGAAGCACTGCAAAAAAGACACTGCGGTAACTTGCAACACGTTGCGGCTGATCGCACAGCACTCGAGAACGACCACTAGGATGAATTGTTACGGGAAGATAATCAATTCAATATTTAAAGCGAGGTAGTCGAGTACCTTAAGCAACCTCCGGTTCCGAAACCATTAAGGACGGTAACCAAATTCCGAGTCGGATCTATAATAAACAGGGAGCAGTTCGGGGGTTATGGCCGCGTGAATAATCCCGTGCAGAGCGAATGACTTAACAGTGAGGCCACTCATTGGGTCTACGAATGACTTGTTTAATCTATTCGTGCAAAGTGCCAATATCATCGTGATCAGGCCAACCAGACTAGGACACGCAGGCAGTGGACGTGGTGTGCCCACCGGATCAACTTGAATGGCACATTTGACACCCAGCCACAGTCTCTGACGCCCCCATTCAAGTTCGTACAATGTCCGAGTCATCAATGTTAGCGAAGGTCCACGGAGCACGTATATGAATGTGTGCATCATGATTTGCATGCGAAGATGGTAAAGCCTGGCCATGGGTCGTATGTAAGTAAAGGCAAGATTCAGAAGCTCTCACGGTTCATCATGAAACACACTATTTACCCCGTGGTCGGACGAGTCGTTACCTACATCGAGCCATTGCTATACTAGACCGTCCAACTCTTGCATTGGAATATGAGCCATGGTGTGTTCTTTCTCCGTAAATTTCTCTCCGCGAGCTGAATGCAATGAACAGCTCATGCAATTTAAGGATATGATATTGTCTCATCGCATCTTCAAGAACCACTGAAAGATGTCCTTGCGAACTTCTTCGGATATTGCGAAGCTTGGACGGCGGCATCATCATCCAACTGAGGTAAGCCTCAACACTCAGTTACGACTGTATATCTGCCACACAACTATCGTATTTCCCTTTCTCAACAAAAAGATGGACCATGCTCAGGAGAGGAAGATCAGCATTCATGAAGGCCTTGAAGGTTGTCTCACAATAATTCGTGAAACTCGGACAGACCTTTCGAAGTTCGACCCGGAGAAGATGAACACCAAAATGACGTCCCTGAAAGTTCCGTTGGTTCCTTTTCTTCTCTTTATAACACTATTCGACTAATTGTCTTTTCAGTACACATGTTTAGATCATGAGGTGGAGCACGTCACCGCATTCAAGCTTGGTTATGATGGGGAACTTGGAGAAGGATGCTAAATCGCATGGCGACCCTTTTGACTTGGCCCCATATATGTAGAGTTTCTTTGGCCTAATTATAAAATCCGGAGAGAATAAGGATTTCTGGCCACCTATTTCGCAAGTTAATTGTGCCATATACAAGCCGTATAATCTTGGAAGAAGACACTCCAAGGCAGGTATCTTGAAACTCCTCTTGATACCGAAATTCTAATGATCATCTTTCCAGGTACGGGAAGTACTTGATATCTCTTGAAGGATGTTACGTTGTTTACAGTATGATACCTTGCGTAGTCTCGATTCGTATACTCGATACATATCCGGAAGTTAGATCACGTGACTTATGACCCACGCAACTTGCCACTTGTCTGAGCCGGCCTTTTGTATGTCCCTACGCTTTCGATTCTGACTACCTGCTGTCCGTCTTTGTCTTCAGAACCAAAACATTCATTAAGTATGTCTTTAATAACTCGCTTGTTCCAAAAGGTTCGGTCTACTCTCATTGCTGCGACTTGGGTTGAAATTTCAGAAACAGAAGAACGACGAGGATTATGAGACGGTGCTTTCTTCTCTGGCGCTTGACATCCAGAACCGCCAGGTAAAGCTCTCAGAGATACGCCTTCGGGAACGTCGATCTACTCTCCTTGTAACGCTGTACACGCTGGCGGGATGGGTGGCATATGTCAGCTTGTGGTACTTGAGCGTACTTCCAAATTTCAGTGGGCGAGCAAGAAGCAGCAGGTTAGAGAGAGCTGTAAAAGGGTTTCCAGTGATAATTGGCCCCACAATGTGAGTACTCATTCAGCATGCTTGATGATAATCGGAGCTGACGTTGACAGTATTTTGTTCGTCCGTCGGATTGTACAAATATGGTACAAGAGCAAGGGAGATGCGGAAGGTGCGCTGATAATCACGTATTTCTACATTTTCTGATACGTATATGTCAGAGAAGACGCTTCAGACGCTAATGAAACAGCAGCGATCAAAAGTGGAGGAAATCAAGAAGAAGACGAACTATTACTCGACGCGTGAATTACTTCAACGCTACGACGATTCAACTGCTAGCCCAAACCTTCGTCAAAGAGTCGTTCCTGCATCAACCCAGCCCAGTACACCACAGAGACCACCCCCCCCACCCGACACCAGTTCTCCAGCGCAAAGTCCGAATCCACTGAACCTGGAGTCTATGTGTGCGTCTCTGGTAGAAATGGTTATTCTTTCCCCTAATCTCTTCAATATATCTTCCAGCCCCGCCTACAGCCCCGCCGCCGAAATTTTGGTACGATAAAGTTGCTGATGCCCTGCTAGGGGATGACGATCATACTCCGAGTGCGGCTGCCTCGCGATACGCGCTGATCTGCCAAAAATGCTTCGCCCATAACGGCCTCGTGAAAGAATCCCTGTGGGAAGACGCTCGTCAGTCTATTTTCTTTTCCCCACGATGTTCGCTCACGTGCATATGCTGTAGAGTACGTATGTCCCAAGTGCAATCACTTCAACGCATCTGCGCGCTCCAGGAAACTAGCGGGAGGTAGTTCTCCCCTTTCACCTTCCATTCCACCAAAACCATCTCCGAAATCCTCACCCGCACCGTCCCTACACGTCCCTACATCTGAACGACAGACTCCTGCCCACAATGAATTCCCAGCGGCGCAAACGCCCAATACTATGATGGAAGTTGATGAATCATAGTTTCCTACTACATATATGATTTCCTTCTTTGTATGAACCAGCTCACAAACCAGTTCCTTTTGGTCTTACTTCGGTCAAGTTGTCAGGTGAGATTTGGATGCATGAACATGTGGCCTTCTTGCCAATCATTCTCTCTTCTCCGGTTACTTATCACCTTACGGTGTGTAACAAGGACCTCTAATTTGTTAACGATTACCCCTGACGATTGCATCGGCTTATCACCAAGTTAGATATAGAGCCCCACTTTCGGCCGATTCAATGTAAGACGCAGTGAGTTGCCCATACTTTCGTTCTAATTTGCAATTATGATGATATCTAGATAACGTTGATCTGAACAGTAAAGATACACGAATGTAAAGATGAAGAAAAGTTGAAACCGCACAATCCGGATGTCGCTATGTTGCCATCACCGGCTATTGAGAGGTAACCTGAACTGCACTGCACTATTGGCTCCTGAAGCCAGAAATTATTTCGCCTCTTCATTTATCTACATCCACTGCAGGGCAATTGCTATCTGCAATTCGACTGCAGCGTTAGTACATCAATACTATCCGAGTCGTGGGTGACAGTGACATGATATTTATTCTGTCTCACGCAACTCGGAGAATGTCAAACGGCTGTATTTGTATCAACCCTCTCACCACAGTGTTCTGCGATGCGTAAAATATGCGGAGAAGCTGCCAAATGGGAAATACCTGCCGGGTTCGGTGCGGAAAACTTTGTATCTCACGCCAATCACACAGATCGACAATAGTATAACCGTTTTGAATAGTAGAAACCCCTCGGGTCTAAAATAGATCCAGTAATTTGTTGTTCTCACTGGACTGACAGGCCTAATCTTGATGAAGAATTAAACAGTGACTTGAAACATCATGACTTAGCAGTGACTTAATACGATGCTTCTGAAGGATGAAGAGACAAACCGACAGCAAATCTCGAAGCTGGGCCGTGCGGGGTGGATTTTCTTAATATTGTTCTCGGTCCAAAGAATGATGGTGGGATACACGCGGTTTAGAACTCAATCAGTACTACAGTGACAATTTATGCCAAAAGATTTGTTCCACTCGATTCGCAGGAGCATGCGATCATACAAACGGGGAGTTCCTCATCAGTATCCTATCGACACCCCATCATGAGGAGACCCTGCAGCAGCTCAAAAGGTAATGCAACTTGAACATCCTCGGCTAGAGGTGGGTCGATATTCAAGTTGATATTCCTCTTTACCATTATAGAGAGAGTCCGTTCCTCGTAGGAGATGAAAGTTTCTGTCGTGCGAAACTGGTTTGTTATTCAAGCAAACATAAAGGCCAGAACTAAGATTTACCCCGTGGCAGGCAGAACAGTCCAGAAATTTCTCCTACCACAGTAAAGGAAGCACGTCATAGGTGGCTAGTCGCGAAGGTAGAATTTAATGTGAGCGTGCGCAACCTGAGCCCCGATAAGGCATTCGTCAACTATCATTTCCTGGTGCCACGACTCGGAGGTTTTTGGCAGCGTGTTGAGGTAAGGTAAGACCAGTATCCAGAAGGACCGAGGCAGATTTATATCATCTAAATGACCTGAATTTCATGCTTCCGCCAGTTGAACGTAGTGATGCTGACCGTGGTAAGTGAAGACCTATAAGGTACGTCTTCATCGGGGATTTATTCTTGCCTGCGCATGCAGCAGCTGTCATTCGGCCCGACACGACCTGAAAAATGTGAGAGGCGACTGGCCGTAAGGAAAAATGCTTGTCATTAAAGACGAAATGTTCTGACTGTTCCAATATCCCGACCAAACGTGCCCCGGGTCACATCCAAAACGGTAGACAGTTCGGCAAAAAACGCACACGGGTCGGACTGGTATCTTCGGAAATCAAAGTTGTGTTCTACTAGTACTCCGTACTAGTATTTGTTTCGTTTTTGGAAGTCCTACCTAGTGTTCAACAGGACAACCCTTCAAGCTCCACTGTGCACTTAGCACGGTAGCAATTGGGTAGCAATTTCCGCCATTTAAGTACCAAAATGTGAATTTTCTAACTTAAATGGCTGAATTCATGGTGGATGAATTTGGGATGAATTTTCATCCTGTATATTTAAGCCATTTACAGTATGGAATTCATGTGTATTATTTTACAAATTTTCGATATGTCAATGGGATGAAATTTCATTTCACAAAAGAATGAAATGTAGGGGATGTTTTTAATAGGTTGTTCACGGTAGCCATTTTCGGCTTCATTTTGGCTCATTTTCGCGTGTTTGGCAGAGGAATGATCTAAATGATCTGAAAAATGATCCGAAAAATGACCTGAAAATGGCTACTGTGAACACCCTGGAAAGCAAAAATGCATTTTACATGGTCCTCGGCAGTGCTGGCAAGTGCTCAGCATATTCAAACTCCCCCTCAAACAACTTGGTAAAATTATTTTCATGGGCTGGTCACTAAAATTGGTAGTATCTCCTTGCAATAGTCTTCAAACTTATAGTGTGTAGGAAATATGTATACTCCTTTATACTATGTATGCTATATACTCCTTTGTACTATAGCAAAAATAACTATGAAAGAAAAGAAGACAAAATAAATGGCCACACAGGATGGCAGGTGGCACACTGTCATGGCCCTCCTTACCATGTCTTGGTGGCTCCTCCCATTGTGTCACACCACAAGTCAGCACCCTTGTTGTTGGTCTCACACTGTCATCACCCATATGCACCAGCCTTCCTCCCTACAAGCAGTTGCTCATACATGTAGCAGAGGGGTCTGGTGCCATGGGCATTGTCATCTCCCCCTTGTCCCTATCATCATCCTGTGTTGGCAGTGCTGGCATTGGCATTGACAGTGGGGTGCTGGATGCTCACTGTTGTGGAGGGACATGAGCACCTGATCCACCCTGTGAGCAAGGGCTTGCAGTGGTGGGAGGCAGGTGCTGGGGTGCAGTCTCATCCTCCTTGTCTCTGTGTGCCTGGCATTCTAGCTGAGCTGCACCCATGATCCACCCTACAAATGGTTGCTTGTAGGCATGGGGTGGGTGCTGCATGGGTGCCATTGGGCATCATTGTTGTCATTCCACCCATGATCCACCCCATGAGCAGTTGCTTGTGAGGCTGGGATGGGTGATGTGGCCATTGGGTTGTCATCAGCCAGTAGCACCCACAATTCACCCTATGAGCAGTTCAACTCCCATAGGGCTGGGAGTGGGTGCTGGGTTGATGTTTTGTGTTGGGGGTAGGCATTGTGTATCAGTGACATGGCACTGAGAGGAGGGTTGGCTGGTGCTTACCTAGCAAGTGTCCCCCTCCACAGGTCTCCCAGTGCCCCTCCCTGTTTTCCACTGGGCTATGGTAGCCCAAATTGTCATTGTCAATAGTTAATATCAAAAAACTTTGTTAGTAACAAAAAAGAAATGAACAAGAAAAAAAACTTACATATGGCCCAAGAGACATTGATGACATCTCTTGGACCCTTTTGTGTGTTCCTTGTCTTACAGCACTGTATCTGCCACCTGCAGCTTCCATTCTTGTCCAGGCCTCATTGTACCCCTCCTTGTCATCCATCATCATCTTGTGGTTGTCCACATCGTCATATTCCTCATCATTGGTCTTCATCCCCTGGTCCCCATTGTTGTTGTCTGTCTCCTCATTGTTGGTGTTGGTGTCATCCTGTCCCATTGTTTTTGTCATTGTGGCTCCCCTTCTTTTTGTCGTTGCACCCTTCCCATCTTTGCCATACCAGCTGCTCTGAGTTTCCACCCTGCGAGCGGCTGCTCATAGTGGTGGTGTGGGTGTGGGTGGGTGTGCCATCTTGGTGCCATCTTGTGGTAAATAACATAGATAAAACCTAGAAAAAGTAAATAAAAACATTAGCTAGTTAAAAAGAAATGAAAAGAACCTGAAAAAAAAATACCTAGGGCCCAAATGACCTCTGTTATCATTTGGGCCCAATGTGGTTAGTTTGCGGTGGTTGGTGGCATTAGTCAATGTGGGAGTGGGCATGGGAGTGGTGATGACAGCTGGTGATGGAGTTGTAGTGGTGGTAGAGGTGTGAGGGAGGGGGCATTGTTGTTGATGGTGGTCACTGCAAGGGATTAGACATCAGAGTGGAGTTTGAAATAACAAGAAAAATGGAATGTGAAAATGACAGGACAATGAAAGTAAAAATGACCATCTTTGCAAAATGGGAGGGGGGGGGTGCTCCATTTTGCAAAAATGATCATTTTTCAGGTCATTCTTGACTCATTCTGAAGTTCATTTTTGAAAAATGAAGAAAAATGAAAAGTGAAAATGAGCCAAAAATGGCCTGAAAATGGCTACCATGAACAACCATAATGTATCATTTTATACTAAAGGTATGAAATGTGGGATGGTTTTCCTACCACATGGGTCTCATAGTGCTCTAAGTTTAAAGTTCAAGTTTTCAGTCAACAATCGGTCAAATTCGACTCCGAATCGTTGCTTAGGCTTTTTCCGCATCGAGATCGAATTCCTTCACAAGTGCGTAGGTTTTTACCGTCGTCTCATGGCTTTGCCACACTTTTCTCTAATTCTGCCATCTATATGAGGTGTTTATCCAATACTATCAACCCTAATCAACATAAAATGGAGACCAGGTCAATCACATTGATCACCACTTCTTGACTGAGGTCAGTTTGTTCAGCAATTTTCGATCCATTTTCGTGCTGATTCTTGTGAAAATGAGCGAAAAATGTCTACCGTGAACAACCCTATTGGTAGGCAAAAGTCTGACGCCGCCCCGTTTTATTGATTCGATCGAGAGCACGTAGATTAGGCAGGTCACATATCTTCTGAACCGTTCTGGCTACTAATGATGTTGCTGTCGTTATAAAATTAAAATTGTCGAGTTTTCCCCTGAGCCGCGGCTTCGATGGGCCGAGGCCGAGGCTAGCCTGGACCGGCCTGAAACCGTCTTCGCGGCTCAGGCTTGTGGTTTCGAAAGAGCCAAAGCCGAACCATCATCACCACCAGTGACGCGCCTGAAGAAAGCCATTCCCCAAAGTTAATCGAACAATCCAGATAATTTATCCTGCTTCTATTCCTTTGTCGAGGCGGAGGATGTCCCTGCATGAACACTTTTGACTCTGAGCAGGGCTTCGATCCTGGTGGTTATTGCGCGGTCCTTTAAGTCACGTTGTTCTGGGGTTCCTTCAACACGCGCACAGTAGTCCAATCGACCTAAGTACTCTGAGGAGTCTGTCGTATGAAGACGAGGATATCCAGTGAGAAACTCAGGGAACTACCTAGTGCCGTGAGATCCCAGTCGTCACTGAACTCCCGTGGAAATTGTAGATCCCTCGAGTAACAGGCAGCCTCCCGGTCCGCGTGCTAACCCTGGTCTACGGTGCTTATGATCGGCACCGAAGATATCGATATCAGCCCTGCATTCCTTCCTGATCTCACGATCAGGAACATCTATCTCAAATCACTTCCCAGCGCAATGGTGCTTCTCTCCCAGAAAATCAGTGGGACCGCTGGGATGAGAATTGGCATAGACTGCTTCAGGCGTTGAACAGGGTAGAGGTTGTCGCCAAGAGAAAGTGCGAGACTGGGCAAGAACGAAGCCTGGCGGTGTTGATGCTGGACTCGGTGGTTGGATGGTTCGCCTGACTGTCTCAGGTCTCAGGCTTCCGAGAGTCGGATTCTGATATGTAGCCACGTCAGATCCCACGGTAACCATTACAGTCTCACGCCTCTAGAGTGCTTCAAGATAGCTGGTTCCATGGATGTCAGATATCGTTCTTCACTTAGGCTTCCAAACAACTGCGTCAAAAACTGGCCGAGATATCCCAAAAACCAGACCGTAACGGGCGCCCACAATTGCCCATTCAACCTGCTCATTGTAAAACGTTTACAGAAAAGAGTCAGATTCTCCCAGCATCCTTGACGCCGCCTGTCTCGGTAACTCGTCGCCGGCCTGTGAATGCTGATTAATGAAAGGGAGTCCAAAATTCGTCGGGAGATTGGGAGTAGGGTGGATCGCCTGTTAGTATGTCCATAAACGGCAAAGATTGATGACTGTGTCGACTTGACAGGTTCAACGGATTGATCCGTCCAACGTAGTGTGGGGCCCTTCAAGCAACTGGAAGTTATGAACCAGTTTGTTGAAGAGATCGGTACCTTAAGGCATGGATACTGAGGCAATGATTATTGGTTGACGGCGGCGTGTCCGAAGTTATGCTTGCGGCCATGATGTGTCTCTCGTGACCATTTCTCGGTGCTAATCATGTGCATCTTCAAGGTAGCGGCGTAATAAATCTCATAATCACTGCTTCCATGACAGATAATAGCGGCATGCAAGCTCAAGTACCAAGGTCGTATCCAGGAACAATGAAGTGGCTGTGAGGGAACTTGTCCAAATATATCTCGTTGTATCCCCACGAGCAGGGAAACTTTGACTCTGTGACCAGATCGAACCGGATCATTGTTCCCATGCGGCGAGTCCGAGTGGCCGCACCGCGAGACAGCGTGTAACCGTGTTATAGGGTCGTCGAAAAATCAAACACAGGAAAACAAAACATACACTGGCGAGGTAGTGAAGAGGGCTATCTTTTGTGGCGAGGAATTACGGCTTGATTCCCTTCAAGAAGTTGGTGTCTTGCATGACCTCCGAGTCCTGTAGGCTACGCTGGCGGCTGCAAAATTCCCGGTCGAAATATTGGATAATGGATCGTAGACGGAAACCACTGGCATGCCATGAGAGAAGATGCGATGACAGTGGGTCCGCAGTCGCTATCCTCGCAAGTGCAGTGACAACACCATCAAAATGCACTTCAACCAAGTTAATATCGTCAAAGTAAGCATGGTAAGAGAGCCGGCGCCTAGAGAGGATCGAGCCCGTGATCTTTGTATTCCGGGGTTTCTCAAGTTGTATACAAAGTTTGGTGGCTGTGGACTCAGATTAATCACTGGTATGCGCCTCGACTGATAGAGTCTTGCTTGGTCGGAATATGGATGGGGGAGGAATTGGGGGACTTGGCGGGTGTGTGGCGAGGTTAAAAGGTGGGAGGTGGTGGAGATAGTGTCCCGTGCGAGAGAAATAACATCTCGAATCGGAAAAAGGACTCGGTTGGCTCTATTTCGTGCGAGAAAAGAGCAACTTCAGGAAGTAAATTGCAGTGCCGCCCTCAGGGATTACCTGTCATGACACCTGGATCAGTATCAATATACTATGTAAACAGCATATACGTGATGAGTCCTTTGTAAGAGTCTGAGTTCCGAGTCCGCGATTGTTATTTTTAGGTGCTGGAACTTGAATTATATTGACATATATTGACCCTTGCTCTCAAGTTAGAGTTGACGTCGACAAGCAACTTGGATTGCTTTCCGTCGAAAACTTTTCGGGTGGTTAATCATTACACATATATAGCATAAATGTGCCCAACGCCCCGAGAACAGATGGTGGTTACTCGGAATCACTTAAGCTCCATGATCATGATCACTGGGCTGAATAAACAGCTTCAAGTTGATGATGACATATTCCTCGAGATTTGGCAAGTTCTTATCGTAAGAAGCTCTGTAATCTCAGTCGGTGTGTGAGGCGGCGAAATTTCGGACAGAAATTAGTTAGGAGATTGTCGAGTCCTAGAGAAACCGACCGATCACAGAATATTACCCTTAAATATTACCATTCATATATGGAAGACGAATTCTACAGATCATTTCTCAAATTAGGGGCCAGGTGTATAGGCTGGTGGTCTGCGGGGATACGCAGGGCCATCCGCGGCACCGTGAGTAGAACCAGAGCTTTGTTGCGATGTTGTTGCAACGTCCCTAGAATCCCTGCGAAGATGTGGTTGCCGAGTCGGATACGTCAAAGGACCGGAGCGGTTATCGTTGATAATTGGAGGGGATGTGCGACGATCGGGACTGCCTTCATCGGCGTCGAAGTATATGTCTGTCTGCTGCGATGCCGGTGAATTGGCAAGAGACGAACCGCCGCCTATTGGCGGCGTCGATTTCTCTGTGATGGTCGACAACCTGTTGGGCTGATATACAATCGGAGGGCTAAGATGGACGGCTGGTGGCTGGGGTTGTGCAGGTGCGTCTGGCGTCATATCGGTCCATGGATTATATCCATCGGTGGCGTTATTAGTGGGCCTTGTGTAGCTTCTTGATTGTAATGACGAGGAACCATCGTTAACTGGCGGCATTGGCATAGGAAGGAGGGTGGCAGGGGCATGGGCATCTGTAATCCCATATTGTGGATCAGGCCACCAGCCATTGGCAGGTGGGTAGTAT